>SJYC01071761.1:0-104449 GCA_006408675.1 Madoqua kirkii
TATATATGTCATATATACATATATGATGCAATATATTATACAGTATGTCATAAGCATAAATAATTCAATACATATGTTTCATATATGTGTGTTTATAATACACGTCAATTTAAGGCCTCTCTATTTTGTCTCATCGGTCAATTTGTCTAATCTTGTATAGATACTGCACTGAATTTCTGTAGCTTTCTGAAAGGGCAAATATTCATTCTTTCTTTTACATCAGTGCCTTGACTATTCTCAAACTTTTCTCTCCACCATAAATTTTAGAAACAACTTGTTAAGATTTATGTAAACCCTTGTTTGGGATTCAATTGTAGTGGCACTGATACTGTAAATCAATTTAAGGAGAATTAATGTCTTCCTTCAACAATGCTGTATCTCTTCATTTAGTTAGGTCTGCATTTTAACTTTCATTTCCTATAACTTTCATAAAATGTTTGTATTTCTGTAGGCATAGTTCTCTCATATTTGTTAGATTTATTTCTAAGTATCTTATGGGTTTTAAAGTCATTAGTTTATCCATTTTATTGGGAGATAATTTACATACAGTAAAATACACACATTTCAAATGTACAGTTCAACAAGTTTTGATAGATGTTTACCCTCATTCAACCATCACTGAATGAAGATAAACGACATTCCAGCAAGCATCTCAGTAGTTTCCTTCCTACCCCTTTGCAGCAATCCTCCCACCTCATCTGAGGCAACTACTGATCTAATTTCTAGCAATGGAAATTAGTGTTGCCAGCTGGAGAACTTCCTATGAATAGAAGCACACAGTATATACTCTGATTATTTTCACTTAGCATAATATTTTTGAATCATCCATCTTGTTTCATGAATCAGAAGTTCATTCTTTTCTCTTGCTGAGTGATAATCATCACATGAATATATCTCTGTTTATCCATTCACCTTTTGATAAAATGTTTTTATTGTTTCTACTTTGGGGCTATTATGATTCAAGTTCCTAAATAATTCATGTATAAGTCTCTGTGTGGACCTGTTTTCATTTCTTGTAGATAAATACCCAAGAGAAGAATTGCTGTGCTATTTGGCAAATGTACGTTTAAATTTATAAGAAATTGGCAAACTGTTTTCAGAGGTGACTATATCATTTTATCCTCCATGAAAGTTCCAGCTACTCCAGCTGCTTGATGGTCAGTCTTTTTAATGGTTAGTCTTTTAAATGATTAGTCTAGTGGGTAAGTTTTTTTCTCATTGTGGTTTAATTTAGGTTTCTCTGATGACTAATAATGATGAACAGCTTCTCACATACTTCAGTTCAGTCGCTCAGTCATGCCCAACTTTTTGCAACCCCATGAATTACAGCATGCCGGCCTTCCCTGTCCATTATCAACTCCTGGAGCCTACTCATCACGTCGGTGAAGCCATCCAACCATCTCATCCTCTGTCGTCTCCTTCTCCTCCCACCTTCAATCTTTCCCATAATCAGGGTCTTTTCCAATGACTCAGTTCTTCGCATCAGGTGGCCAAAGTATTGGACTTTTAGCTTCAGCATCAGCCCTTCCAATGAATGTTCCAATGATTTCCTTTAGGATTGGCTGGTTGGATCTCCTTGCAGTTCAAGGGACTCTCAAGAGTCTTCTCCAACACCACAGTTCAAAAGCATCAATTCTTCAGCATTCAGCTTTCTTTATAGTTCAACTCTCACATCCATTCATGACTACTGGAAAAACCATAGCTTTGACTATATGGACCTTTGTTGGCAAAGTAATGTCTCTGCTTTTTAATATGCTGTCTAGGTTGGTCATAGCTTTTCTTCCAAGGAGCAAGTGTCTTTTAATTTCACGGCTGCAGTTAATACCTGCAGTGATTTTGGACCCCCCCAAAAATAGTCTGTCACCATTTCCATTGTTTCTTCATCTATTTGCCGTGAAGTGATGGGACTGGATACCATGATCTTAGTTTTCTGAATGTTGAGTTTTAGCCAACTCTTCCACTCTCCTCTTTCATTTTCAACAAGAGGCTCTTTAATTCTTCACTTTCTGCCATAAGGGTGGTGTCATCTGTGTACCTGAGGTATTCTCCCAGCAGTCTTGATTCTCACATACTTACTGAATCTTAACACATCTTTGTATTAGGTTTGTAAAGTGCCAGTTGAAGTCTTTTACCCATTTTGATTGAGTTGTTTGTCTTCTTGTTACCGAACCCAAGTCTGACTACTCAATGCTCAGAAACTATTAAAGAGGCCAGGCTGGTGGAAAGAAACTTTGCTTTATTTTGCATGCCAGCAAGCAAGGAGGCAGGATGGGGGTGGGGGAGGTGGACACCTGTCCAAAAACTGACTCCCTCCACCATTGACAGGGGGCAAGAGCTTTTATAGACAGAAGGAGAGGGTTCCATGCAGAAATAGCACAGTCAGCTCTGACAGTCATCTTGAGGTGAGTCATCAGTGGTCTGACCAGTATCAACTTGACTGTTTTAGGTATAGTTTACCTTCAGTTCCATGGTCAATTTGTTCTCATTTCCTTGAGGCCAGTTCTTGGGATTACAGCAGCTTATGTCATGGCTACTGGAGAAGGCGATGGCACCCCACTCCAGTACTCTTGCCTGGAAAATCGCATGGACGGAGGAGCCTGGTGGGCTGCAGTCCATGGGGTCGCTACGAGTCGGACATGACTGAGCGACTTCACTTTCACTTTTCACTTTCATGCACTGGAGAAGGAAATGGCAACCCACTCCAGTGTTCTTGCCTGGAGAATCCCAGGGACGGGGGAGCCTGGTGGGCTACTTAGCAGCAGCAGCATGTCATGGCTATAGTCTGGTCATCACATAGTTAACTTCCTCCACCTGGTGAGGGTTTCAGTGTCTGTAAGACGGTTCATAGGATATGGCTCAGCTTATTATCCACAGTCCTTGAGAGGGAACTAAATGTCCCTGGTTATGCTTAATGACTACATTATTGCTATGTTGTCTCCTTTGATTGTTTTCCTTTGTTTCTGCGTTTTCTGACTTCTCTGATTAAATTTCTTCTTTGGCTAAAGCTTTTTCACGGACAAAATGCAGGCAAAGGACACGAGGGGGCAAGGACTATGGGGTCCTGCTCCATTTCATTCTTATTGAGAGCTGAGTTCTTTATATTTACATTTAATGTAATCATTGATATGATTGGTTTTAAGTCAATAATTTTGCTGTCTGTTTCACATTTGTCTGGTGTGGGGTTTTTTGTTCTCTAAAGTTCGTTTCCTGTCTTCTTTTGATTTAATCAAACATTTTTTTTAATATTTCAAGATTATTTATTCTATTGGCTTTTTAGCACTGTGTTTTTTGTTATAAACACTGATTTTAGTGATTGCTGTAGAGCTGAAACTGACTGTGCATCCTTGGGACTTCCCTGGTGGTTCAGCGGTTGGGACTCTGATTCCACCGGTGGGGCTGAGGTTCAGTCCCTGCTCGGGGAACCAAGATACTACCAGCCATGCAACTTGAAAAAGAAAAAAAGCATCCTTAATTTATCCAAGTCAATTAAGATCCCCTGGAGGAGGACATGGCAATCCTCTCTCCAGTATTCTTGCCTGGAGACTCCCATGGACAGAGAAGCCTAGCAGGCTGCAGTCCCTAGGGTCACAAAGAGTTGGACACGACTGAAGCATGTGAACACACACACTAGTCATCTTCCTGGGGATTAGGCTGATGTGAGATGCTTCTGTTCACCCCTCTTATGATAGCATCTTGGTCACATTTCATGATTTTTGATTACTTGTGAGCTTCCATTTGTTGTAACACTCTCTGGAAGAATTCCTAGAAGCCTGGGTTTGAATGGCATTCTTCTAGGAAGGATTTGTATTTGCTCTGCCAGATTCAGAGGAGAACCACCAACCTGGGCTCATTTTAAACAATGTTCTCATGTATGGTACTGTGGGTATTTGCCACCAAAAGAAAAAAAAGGGAACTCAAGCCCAGAGGTAGATGAAGGCAAAGTGGTTTAAAGTTATTAGGAAAAACTTTTCTTTACTAAAACCAAGGTCAAGATGTACATGTTTCTTTCCTCTCTTTTTGTGAATTCTTTTCCTGCTTCCCACTTCACTGAGGGTCATCCAGTTGCCTATTATGGACCTTGGATCTAATTCTCCCTTTTTGGGGCCTAGGCTTTGTGTCCTGTCCCCTAACCATAGGGGACTTCCATCCACTGAATGCCAATGACCAACAGATGCCCCTTCCATGCCATCAGACTTTATCATTCACATACTTCCCTGGAGCCATGCTTATTGTTATTGTTAGCCAACTCTGATCATCTCTCATGTATTCTTGCTAGCTCATGATGCATTAAAATATTTTTAAAGTATATTATCTATCATTTTAATGACAAAGAGTTTATTCAGAGTTCCTAGTCTGACTTACTGCAAGAAAAGAAGTTGCTGGTGGCATTCTTCAGAGAAAACAATTCACAAAGTTTGGTGACTCATTAGATAGGGAAAATAGGTGTCCAAGAGTTTTAAGCTGGAGATATTAGAACTAATAGAAAGAAGGAAAGTTGATGAATGGGCCATCTGTAGACGGGAAAAAATGATGAGATGTTTTCAAGGCTGCTTGAATTTCAATTATTGGTGCAACATTCACGTGGAGGTGCCTGTGGTCAATCAGAAACCTCAGAGATGAACTCATTCATTCTCTCAGCATTGCTCAGTGCCTGCTTTAAGCCAGCACTGTGTCAGACACTTCCTAGCGCTAGAGAATTACCTCAGAGAGCCCTGAGCCTTGGAGCGCCCCTCCTTAAGGTTCCCAGCCTTGAGCACACAGTAGCAAGGCCTGAGCAGCAGGCCCGCCTCTCCGTCCCCCACCCCGCCCCTCCACTTCCTGGAGATCCCACCCACCTGTCCCAGGCCTGGAATAAAGGACAGAAAGATGCACACATATGATGGAAACTAGATGACTTTATTCTAAGCACAGTTAGCAAGGAGGAAAGAAGATTTGGGAAAGGCAGTGATGAACATTCAAGAATGCAAGGGAAAGAAAAGTGGGAGGGGGACTTAGATGTTGCCCTCTTCGTGGGATCAGAGAGCCCAGAATCCTCAAATAGACCTCATGCACGGATCACTCCTCCCAGCAGCCTTTCTCAGCCAGAGGCAGGCAGGAGACAAGGAGGGGAGGAAGGGATTCCCACACAAAAATTGTGAGGCGGACAGTAGAGAAGGTGAGTCAGAATGATGGGTTGCACATGGTAAGGTTGGGTAGACAGGCCAGCTGGGAGGCTCGGAGAGGGTAAGATGGGCTGGGGCTTGGGTGCCTCCTCAAGTCCTGCCAACTCAACACTTCTTACAGCTGCTGCCACAGGCTCCCACCCCATAGGAACTGATGCCACAGGTACGGGTGACAGAGAGGTCACCACATACAACTCCACCCCGGGAGCTGCTCACACCTGCAAAGAGACAATAACGGTAAGTCAGAACCTTCGCAGGTGGTGGGGAGCTGGTCCCTCCCTAACATCCAATAGGATGTCTCTGGATCATCCACATCTCCAGGGAGAAAGACAATCTGAACTCCTGTGTGGTCTCAGGACTCCCATCCTCACTGGACAGGAATGACCTCAATCTTTCTTAATCTATTCTTCTGTAGCTGATTTCAAGAAGACCTCCATAGGGACAACCACACTGATAAAATACCTGTTTTGATCCAGAACAAGACAAATGGAGTATGGACAAGTGTGTTTGGACAAGGAGAAAGTCAGAGCTTCCTATGATGGGGAAAATAAGACTGACACTCTAACAGGCGTGGGGTGAATATTATCCCCTCATAACCTGTCAACCAGCTCCCTCTTTTTAACTGTGTGGTTGGAAATGAATGGAACTCTTCTCCCTGGGTCTTTTCACCCTCAGAGCTAAGACTCCCACTGTCTCACTTCAGTGTCTCCCCTTCAGGGCCCGAATTACTCACTGACATTCACAGCATTGATGCCTTCACACAGCCTGGTGTGGGAGAGAAAAGAGCATAAGGACTGGGTGTTAGTTTCTGACAATGATCCCAGAAGTCACATGGTCACTCACTCTGAACCCAGTCACCTAAGGAGCCACCCAAGTCCATCCCCAGAAGGCCAGAGAAGGTCTGGGGTCCAGCACCCCTCGAGGCTCAGCATCTCCCCAGCTCTGTTTCAAGAGAACACAAGGGGCAGGATCTCTCAGGTCCCTCTAGGAAGAGGGTCCTACTCAAGTGCAGTGGGACTGCCCCCAGGACTCCGGCTTCAGACTGCCTACCCCACTCCTACTGCCTGGCTCTACCATCCTGAACAATCCAGTCTCCCTGGGCCACAAGCTTTTCATCTCTTTAATCAAAATGTATTTTTCTATTTGCCCTTTCAGTCTGAGGCCATTTTTATCCTGTCCCTTAAGCAAGGGTGTTCTGTCACTAGCTCCTACCAGTTAGTTCACAGATACTGTTCTGTACATTTCTAGCCAACTCTGCATGAATTCGCAGTGGTAGCTTGAGCCCAGCCGTGATAGAAGTATTTATATCACTAAAATATGCAAATGTTATACATCATAGACTTTTTATTCCCTCAGAGAACCAGCTATAGGAACCCACTGGAAATCAGACAGCGGGCTCAACTGAGACTCTTCTCAGCCTCTCCTCGGAGCAGAGAGGGAGCCAGAAAGGGTTCCAAGATGTGAGCAGAAGGAATGGGGAAGTAGTAGAGGGAAAAAAATGGGCCAGGTCTATGTAGTTGAGGCCCCAGCTGTGCAGACTGTACCCACCTCTGCTCCTCGCCCTCCAGCAGGCGCCGGTAGGTGGCGATCTCGATGTCCAGGCCCAGCTTGGAGCTCATCACCTCCTGGTACTCCTTGAGCAGGCAGGCCATGTCCTGCTTAGCCTTCTGCAGGGCTTTCTCCAGCCCGGCCAGCTTGCCCCGGGCATCATTAAGGGCCGCCTCGCCCTGCTGCTCAGCCTGGGTCACTGCAGCCTCCAGCTTGGAGTTCTAAGGGCCCAGGAGAGAACAAGGTAGGTTATGGCCTCTGAGTTTCTGTGTCCATTTCCTGGATGCGTCTAGTCTCTCTACTCAGATGAGATCACCCCAGAAACAGACCTCTCCCCTTCATTAACTGGGGCTCCCAGAAGGGCCATAACCTAGGACTCAAGTCATACAAATGGGTTGGACAGTGAATGGTGAGATCCAGCTGGGCACACACACTGCCGGTGGCCCCCTGGGTGGGCCTCAAAATAACCCTACCTGGCACTTAGCATTTTCAATCTCAGCTGTCAGCCTCTGGATCAGGCGGTTGAGCTCGTTGATCTCTTCCTTGGTGCGGCGCAGGGTCTCCCCATGCCGGATCACTGTGGCCTTGATCTCTTCACACTGGGAGAGGAAGCAGAGAGGCTCATGAAACTCAGGACGGGACCTCCCACACATTCAGGACAACGTAGATGATTTGCAGGTTGTCCAGGGCTCAGCCTGTGCAACCATACACGGCAGCCCTGCCTTTCTACCCCAACCTGAGAGATGTCAATACTTTACCGTCCCTAAGGATCAGAATCCCCAGACAAAGTAGCCTTTTTTTTTAATAAGTGCCTTGAATCCCTCCCAGCGCCACGTCTAGGAGGCAGGTGTCCTTGAGCACTCACCTTGCTGCGGTACCAGCTCTCAGCCTCGGCCCGGCTGCGGCTGGCGATGTCATCATAGTGAGCCTTGATCTCGGCAACAATGCTGTCCATGTTCAGGTCCCGGCTGTTGTCCATCTTGACGATGACCGAGGTGTCTGAGATGTGGGCTTGCATGACTCTCAACTCCTGAGGGGCCAAGAGTCATTCACATTACATACACCATCCAAAGCCAAGTAGAACAGAGTTCACATTCCACCTGTACACACACAAACACACACACACACAAGCCCACAATTTCCAAAACCCTCATGCCGGCAGGCACCCCTGTCTATTTCCTCTGTACACAGGCCGGCCTGGGAATCAGGAGAGCTGAGTAATGTCCTCTCTGCTGGTGCTCACCTCTTCATACAGGGTCTTCAGGAAGCCCATCTCCTCTACCAGGCTGTGTGAGTTGGCCTCCAGATCTCCCTTGCGCACATAGGCACAGTTAACCTCCTGGAGATAAAAACACACAGCAGTCCCTGGTCATTGCAGAGGCTTTCCAGAGGGGCTCCACTTCCCCCAACCCCATCCCCAGCCCTGCAAAGCAAGTCTTAGGCATAGATCAGTAAGTCAAGAATAAGGGAACTAAGGTCTCCCACCAACTCTAGCAAAATGTCCTGTGTGACTTTAGAAAGTCCTTCCATCTCTCTGGGCCACCCTATAAAGGAAGAACAAGGGAATTCCTGCCCTGTAGATCTCCCAGAGTGTAAGAAGGGAAATGCCTTTCTATCGGTTGGAATAAAATATAAGTTTGTTAACTGAACAAAGGCATACCAATGCCCTGAGGGCTACCAGGCTCCCAAGCAACTATCCCACAAGCAGACCGACTCACCTGCTTGATTTTGACAAACTCGTTCTCTGCCGTGGTCTTCAGGGCAACCTCTTCTTCATACCTCCACAAGGGAAGGTAATTTGAAACAAGAGATTTAGCTAGTAATGGAAAGGAGGGCCCAACCTGACCCATCACATCCACCCCCCAGGATATCTGAAACATCCCTCTCACCCATATCCCTAATTACACATTTCTCTAACTTAGACATGATTCACTTTAAAGATACTGGTTTTGTTATTACTCAAGTATAATAAACTGCCTGGAAAGGTGGATGGAACTAGTAACTGGAACCAGTGATTGTGAACAGTGGAGAAGGCACAGTGTCATTTCTTTGTACTTCCAGTACCTAGCACAGCAAAGCCGAAGAGTAAGTGTTCAGAACAGGTTTATGGGATGGGTCAGTGGATGGATGGACGGAGGATGAAGAGGGATATGGTCCCTATCCTAAGAAGTTCATAACACGATAGAAAAAGATTCTTTGCTGACATTTCAGCTTCTCTTCTTTTCATGTGTCTTCCTGTCCCTGCCTTTAAAGCTAACAAAAGCAAAAAGCGGGTTAATGAGGAAAGAAATTTCTAAGGCCAGTGTGCTCAGTGGTGCCCCAATTGTCACATCATGTCAACCCTTCTGAGAGAAGTGGACCTTCCCAAATGCACTCACTTCTTCTTGTAGCCCTCCAGCACCTCCTGCACGTGGTTGAGCTCCGAGGCCAGCCTCCCGCTGTCGGCCTCCACGCACTCGGCCTCCCGCCTCAGCGTCTCGATGTAGCCACTGAACAGGGGCTCCAGGTTGCTCTCGCAGCACTGGCGATTCTGATAGAACTGCAGCTTGGTCTCCAGCAGCTTGTTCTGCTGCTCCAGGAAGCGCACCTGCCGCCCAGAGGAATAGTCACCGAGACAGCCGTAATTCCAGCATCCTGCAGGATCCACCCCCTGAAACTTCTGCCCATCCCTTTCCCGCATCCCACCCCAACACATACATGAAGATCTCTGTCACTGAGACGGCTGCAGATCTGAGTCCAAGGATCCATGATCAAGAGGAAAAGTCCTTTCTCATGCCTGGCTTCTCTGTGCCAGGGATCAGAAGCCCCTCCCAAATGCCCAAGGCTTCCCCTGAGAAACCTTCCTCAGTTAGGTCTCCTGCTGGCCCACTCCTGTCTGAAGTGAACATTACTGATGGAGCCTCAGCTGGCCCCAGAGTTCAGTGTGAGAGTGTGTGAGTGAGTAAGTGTGGGGCGGGGGTGCGGAGAGAGAGATTGGCGGGGAACAACTAAGCATTCCAGGCATCTGCAAGGATGACCCTATAGTCCTATTTCTATTTCTTTTTCTCTTCTATTTCTGATGTAAACTTCATATGTGTCCCATGGGGGACAGGGGTCTGTGTCCGCCTCCCTCTGACATGCAGTTCCAAGCCTGTTCTTGTCTCTCTTGTACATTATAACAGTGCTATCATACCAGGAGCCCCTGCTCTATGCTCACATCTCTCTGGTCTGTCTGTGCCCTGGATATGTGTCCATCTCCATCAGACTCGGGGTTCATCAACATCCCTCTCACCCATATCCCTAATTACACATTTCTCTAACTTAGACATGATTCACTTTAAAGATACTGGTTTTGTTATTACTCAAGTATAATAAACTGCCTGGAAAGGTGGATGGAACTAGTAACTGGAACCAGTGATTGTGAACAGTGGAGAAGGCACAGTGTCATTTCTTTGTACTTCCAGTACCTAGCACAGCAAAGCCGAAGAGTAAGTGTTCAGAACAGGTTTATGGGATGGGTCAGTGGATGGATGGACGGATGGATGAAGAGGGATATGGTCCCTATCCTAAGAAGTTCATAACACGATAGAAAAAGATTCTTTGCTGACAT
Source organism: Madoqua kirkii (assembly GCA_006408675.1). NCBI lineage: Eukaryota > Metazoa > Chordata > Mammalia > Artiodactyla > Bovidae > Madoqua > Madoqua kirkii. Next base: position 10,300 of record SJYC01071761.1, read on the forward strand.
TTCAGCTTCTCTTCTTTTCATGTGTCTTCCTGTCCCTGCCTTTAAAGCTAACAAAAGCAAAAAGCGGGTTAATGAGGAAAGAAATTTCTAAGGCCAGTGTGCTCAGTGGTGCCCCAATTGTCACATCATGTCAACCCTTCTGAGAGAAGTGGACCTTCCCAAATGCACTCACTTCTTCTTGTAGCCCTCCAGCACCTCCTGCACGTGGTTGAGCTCCGAGGCCAGCCTCCCGCTGTCGGCCTCCACGCACTCGGCCTCCCGCCTCAGCGTCTCGATGTAGCCACTGAACAGGGGCTCCAGGTTGCTCTCGCAGCACTGGCGATTCTGATAGAACTGCAGCTTGGTCTCCAGCAGCTTGTTCTGCTGCTCCAGGAAGCGCACCTGCCGCCCAGAGGAATAGTCACCGAGACAGCCGTAATTCCAGCATCCTGCAGGATCCACCCCCTGAAACTTCTGCCCATCCCTTTCCCGCATCCCACCCCAACACATACATGAAGATCTCTGTCACTGAGACGGCTGCAGATCTGAGTCCAAGGATCCATGATCAAGAGGAAAAGTCCTTTCTCATGCCTGGCTTCTCTGTGCCAGGGATCAGAAGCCCCTCCCAAATGCCCAAGGCTTCCCCTGAGAAACCTTCCTCAGTTAGGTCTCCTGCTGGCCCACTCCTGTCTGAAGTGAACATTACTGATGGAGCCTCAGCTGGCCCCAGAGTTCAGTGTGAGAGTGTGTGAGTGAGTAAGTGTGGGGCGGGGGTGCGGAGAGAGAGATTGGCGGGGAACAACTAAGCATTCCAGGCATCTGCAAGGATGACCCTATAGTCCTATTTCTATTTCTTTTTCTCTTCTATTTCTGATGTAAACTTCATATGTGTCCCATGGGGGACAGGGGTCTGTGTCCGCCTCCCTCTGACATGCAGTTCCAAGCCTGTTCTTGTCTCTCTTGTACATTATAACAGTGCTATCATACCAGGAGCCCCTGCTCTATGCTCACATCTCTCTGGTCTGTCTGTGCCCTGGATATGTGTCCATCTCCATCAGACTCGGGGTTCATCTGGTCCACATCTCTCCTGCCCCCTGACTAACCCTTCAGTGCCTACCCAGGAAAGAAGGTTCAGGAAGGGTGTGATCAAGGATACCCACCTTGTCAATGAAGGCAGCAAACTTGCTGTTGAGGCTCTTGATCTGCTCCTTCTCCTGCTGCTTTACGCACTGTGCATTGGGGTCGATCTCCAGGTTGAGGGGCGTGAGGAGGCTCTCGTTGACTGACACGGAGGTGATGCAGGGAGGGCTGGGGCCGCCAGCACGGTACCCAAAGCCGCGGCTGCTGGAACCAGCACGGGAGCCCCCACAGACACTGCGCTGCTGAAGCCCCCGGTGAGACCACGGTAGCAGGAGACACCACGGTAAGGAGCAGCCGTGATGCAGCAGCGGCCGGGCCTGGGCCCGCAGGCCGAGACGCAGCTGAAGGTGCGACCGGGAACACACCTTTGAGTGGTCACGCAGGAGCTGGAATTGCGGACTCCACTACGGGAGCTGAAGCAAGCCGATCCACAGGTCATAGTGACTCAAGGCTGGAGGAGATGAAGCCAGAGGAAGAGGAGAAGGGTTCTGAGCTCTCCCTCACTGTCTGTGCCTTTTATAAACCCAGACACCCGGCGCTGTCTATGTCACCACATGGAGCAACCTTCTTGTCACCTTTATGGGCTTGGGGAATTTCTCAGTCATTTCTCCTCTCCTGGGATAATATCAAGATGATATTATCTTGGCTTTGGAAAATCCTACACTCAGGCAACTCTGAAGCCTTGGCAGAATTTTTTCCATAGTTCAGGGCCTGAGGGTGCCAAGGAGCCTAGGTCAACCAAGGTCTGGGAACTCTGCATTTTGCGAGATAATTGAGGAGAGGAAGGGAAGCCAGGTTGGGATGATGGTTTTCAGGTCAGCTGGACTCATAACCTCTGAATTTTAGTTTGGGCCACAAGATTAACTAAGACCAGGGACAAAGGGTGGGCCAGCCTAGGGTGGGAAGGTGGGAGTGGACCCTGACAGCTTTGAAAGCAAGAGCCTTCCAGGGGCTTCACAGGTAGGGTCTTGGGGGCCAACTCTTCAGGGCAACCTATGACACTTGACCCTTGGCATGGCCAGAAGGAAATTGTGTTTACCCCCACCAAGACATGGAAAAGCCAGTCACACAACCAAAAAAGTATTTGTTCAGCCACTTCATGCTGGGGAATCCATGATGTGGGTAGATATGTGTGAGCAGTGTGGTGTGAGAGTTCAGTATCTGAATCCCTAAAACCTCCTCTGTCCACCCACCTCCATCCCTCTTTGTGTGCCTTCAAGATTCCTCACCCACACCTAACACAGAATGTCTCCCTCAACTAGACCTTAAGTGCAAGGCCACACTCCCCAGAGAGTCTCTTTCAAAGGCCTCCCCGTTTTCTGGGGCATTTTCAGAAGAGCTTCTCCAATAAGCTCTGAGCCTGGACTGAGTGGTGGGACCTGGGATCCATTCCAAGAAACTTCAATGGGCAGGACGCCCCAGCTCCCAGACCTGGAAGACAAGGCAGGCCCAGGGTGGGGGTGAGGGGAGTGGGGAGGCCGGGATGGTTGGAAGGGAAGGTACCTGGGGCAACCAATGGGCCATAGAGGGGAAATAATAACAACAACAATAATGATAACAGCTGATATTTATTGACCACTTACTATGGACCAGCATTGTATTAATGCTTTACATATACACACACTTTATCCATATCACATCCCTGGATAAGTTTTATTATCTCCATTCTATATACAAAGGAAACTGAGACTCAGAGAGGTTATGGAATTTTCATCCAGATTGCAAGGTGCAGAGCCCAGGCTTGAACTCAGGTATGTCTGATTCCAGAATCACTTTGACCATTATTCCATGGAGAAAAAAGAAGTGTGTCTCTGAAATGGGCATGCTGATGCTCAAGATATTTCATAAAGATGTCTTGGGTTACCAAAAGTAGACACACACACACATCCTCCATGTACTATCCCCACAACCCATTTGCTCACACATGGTGAATATGGCCTTCTCCCAGTCAACTGCCTCTCACACTCAGCTTGATAGTCTAAGCCCACCTTATCCACCTGCCATATTCACCATCCCCCTGCCTCCTTTCCCTCTAACCTCATCCATCTCCTGTTTTCCAGCCAAAGCGGACTCGCTGCCAGCTGTTCCTCCCGCATCCTATGGCCTCCCTCACTTTGTGTCTTTGCTTACATGGTTCCTTCTGTCTGAACCCTCCTCCCCTCTCTCTTCTCTGTACATCCAGCTCTTCTCAGTGTTCTTCATACCCAAACAAGCTGTCATTTCCTGTAAGACCATGCCCTGACCTCTGGTCCCAAGGCGCTGGAGGCTGACTCTCCCACCAAGTACCCTGGCATTAAAGTCAGACCCTCTGCAGCCTCGTATTAAAGTCCTTTGTGTGTGCCTGCCCTCTGTGGGGACTGCAGACTCCTTCCAACTCTGAGCCTGGCTCCTCTTGGGTATCTATTTGCTCCCCACCTTATATTGGCTCCAGAGGCCTATGGTGGGGGTAAAGAAGAGACACGACACCAAGACAGAGAGTTAGCTTTCCATCAGTTGACTGGTGGGTTGGAGATAAAGGGGGCAAGGGATCAATTTCTAGAAGATCTGGCTGAAAATGGAGCAGTCCCCCTCTTCCCCATCACTGTGACCACCAACCGTCTTTATGGGGAAGTCTGCCTTGAATGTACCAGAAATTGGAGCTGAGTCAGGGATTGGTACTGACACTTGGGGGACCACTGTGCTTTAGCTGTCAAACCTGTCATTTCCAGCCTTCCAGTCATTTTAGAGAGAGCACAGCTCAGCCTGCAGCCCTCTGGTCTCTTGGGACTTTAAATGCACTTAATCATCAGTGTGAACAAAAGCTGATTATTAACCTCCTCATTGATTGTGATAGCATGGAAAATCTGCTCCATCCATCCACCGAAATGCAGAAGGAGATCCAAGCAAGCGTCCGGAAAGTGCTTCTGTAAGTCCAATTTAAATCTTTAAATTAAGGAAATTAAATATTTTGGGGTAAGTCCATTTCTTCTTGTGAGGGAGATACCAAGGAAAGACTTCTTCAATATCAATTTATTCCCTAAAGAAAATTGGAGTAGAGGGCTTCCTGGGTGGCTCAGTGGTAAAGAATCCACCTGCCAATGCAGGAGACACAGGTTCAGTCCCTGGTCCCAGTCCCTGGTCCGGAAAGATCCCACATGCAGAGCAACTAAGCCTGTGTGCCACAAACTACTGAGCCCACTTGCTGCAGCTAAAGAGTAGCCCCTCTCTCCACAACTAGACAAGAATCCACACAGTGACAAACAGCCAGCAGAGCCAAAATGAATAAATTTTAAAGAAGAAAACTGGAGTAGAAATTCATAATCCTGAAGCCATTAGTCACATAGCTGGAGCTGGGAGCAGACGCACAGACACTGGAGGTGGGCTCCGTCTTCTACAGAGGATGGCACTAAGGTTACACTGAAACCCCTGCAAAATCAAAGCTGGACCAAAGGGATTCAGGCCCACAAGAGAACTGGGAAAGACAACAAAGGGGGCAGCGAGGCACTCCCTAGAAATAGGACGCCAGGCATGGCTGGCCAGGGTGACCTCTGCTGTTCCAGGATTTAATTACCCCTTTGCATAATAACAAGTCATATTTAAAAGCAAAGGAAGCCAAAGATGATTTACGTGTTTCTCTTTAATGCAAGCTGCTGAGTTCCACTCTGGTTTCCTCTGTCCATAATTGGACACATAATTAACTACCATTATGACAGCTTGTAGCCTTCTAGGGTTGGTGGCCATGAGCAAGCATCAGTTGAGGAGAAGGCTTTGAATCAGACTTTGGATCTGATTTCTCTAAGACCCCAAAGCCTAGCAGTCTGGGCTTCTGCCTCCATGAGGAAATTAACTCTCATTCAGTCCTGAAAATTCAGACTCTTGATTCTTGGCGGAGGGCTGGGAGCCTCCTTCCAGATTCTGACTTTGCCCCTTGATGGACCCTTCTGTGCTTTACCTTGTTTATTATTATTATTATTATTATTTGTTTGTTTCTGACTGTGCTGGGTCCTTGTTGCCGCGAGGGCCTTTCTCTAGTTGTGGAGGGCGGGGGCTGCTCTCTAGTTGCAGCAAGTGAGCTCAGTAGCTGTGGCTCTCAGCCTATAGAGCACAGATTCAGCAGTTGTGGCGCACAGGCTTAGCTGCCTCACAGCATGTGGGATCTTCCCAGACCAGAGATCAAACCTGTGTCTCCTGCATTGGCACATGGATTCTTTACCACTGAGCCACCAGGGAAGCCCCCATGCTTGACTGTAAATAAGCCATTGGTTCACTCTGAGTTCAACTTTCTAATCAAGTAAATGGGCACAGTAATTCTGACCTCAGAAGAATGCCCTGGGGGTTGGATGAAATAACACAGGATAAATTCCTCACACATTGTATATGTGCAGGTACTCAGTCACTCCAGTCCTCTCCTGCTCTTTCCGACCTCATGGACTGTAGCCCACCAGGCTCCTCTGTTCATGGGATTCTCCAAGCAAGAATACTGGAGTGGGTTGCCATGCCTTCCCACCAGGGGATCTTTCCAACCCAGGGACTGAACTCGCTTCTGTTGCGTCTCCTGCATTGCAGGCAGATTCTCTAACTGCTGAGCCGCCCAGGAAGCCCACCCATTGTGAACGTGAATGTGAAGTCACTCAGTTGTGTCCGACTCTTTGCGACCCCATGGGCTGTATCCTACCAGGCTCCTCTGTCCATGGGATTTTCCAGGCAATAGTACTGGAGTGGATTGCCATTTCCTTCTCCAAGGGATCTTCCCAACCCAGGGATCGAACCCAGGTCTCCTGCATTGTAGACGGACGCTTTACTGTCCGAGCCACCCCGGAAGCCCACACATTGTAGGTACTCCATAAATGTAAACTCCCTTTCTCCTTGCCAGTAGAGTGGAGAGAAGTATGAGGGGTTGGGGTGGAGGATCCAACCTTACTGGGTGAGGAGCTATGAGCTGAGTCCTGACAAAGAGACAAGAGAGAGTTTTTGTCCCAGGGGAACCAGGATGAGTGGCAAATTAATAATAGAATAAACAGAACAAACGAACATTTATGGAGCTCTTATTAAGAGCTAAATAGGCTTCTCTGGTGGGTCAGAGGTTAAAGCGTCTGCCTCCAATGCGGGAGACCCGGGTTCAATCCCTGGGTCGGGAAGATCCCCTGAAGAAGGAAATGGTAACCCACTCCAGTACTCTTGCCTGGAGAATCCCATGGACAGAGGAGCGTGGCAGGCTACAGTCCACGGGGTTGCAAACAGTCGGACACGACTGAGCGACTTCACTAGGGCCCTAAAGGCTACCCTGTCCATTGCACCCCCGCAGGTGCTGTTAGGATCCCTATTTTGCACATGAGGAAATAGGTTATTCACCTGTCCCAGATCGTGACAAGAATCTCCAGAACTGACCTCTAAAATGCCTCCCCTTCAACACACACAGACACACAACACACACAGAGACATAACACACACACACTCACACAACCAGGCTCCTCTGTCCATGGGATTTTCCAGGCAATAGTACTGGAGTGGATTGCCATTTCCTTCTCCAAGGGATCTTCCCAACCCAGGGATCGAACCCAGGTCTCCTGCATTGTAGACGGACGCTTTACTGTCCGAGCCACCCCGGAAGCCCACACATTGTAGGTACTCCATAAATGTAAACTCCCTTTCTCCTTGCCAGTAGAGTGGAGAGAAGTATGAGGGGTTGGGGTGGAGGATCCAACCTTACTGGGTGAGGAGCTATGAGCTGAGTCCTGACAAAGAGACAAGAGAGAGTTTTTGTCCCAGGGGAACCAGGATGAGTGGCAAATTAATAATAGAATAAACAGAACAAACGAACATTTATGGAGCTCTTATTAAGAGCTAAATAGGCTTCTCTGGTGGGTCAGAGGTTAAAGCGTCTGCCTCCAATGCGGGAGACCCGGGTTCAATCCCTGGGTCGGGAAGATCCCCTGAAGAAGGAAATGGTAACCCACTCCAGTACTCTTGCCTGGAGAATCCCATGGACAGAGGAGCGTGGCAGGCTACAGTCCACGGGGTTGCAAACAGTCGGACACGACTGAGCGACTTCACTAGGGCCCTAAAGGCTACCCTGTCCATTGCACCCCCGCAGGTGCTGTTAGGATCCCTATTTTGCACATGAGGAAATAGGTTATTCACCTGTCCCAGATCGTGACAAGAATCTCCAGAACTGACCTCTAAAATGCCTCCCCTTCAACACACACAGACACACAACACACACAGAGACATAACACACACACACTCACACAGAGACCTCGCAGAGCCGCACAGGTAACTAAGACCAAAGCCGCCCAGCCTTCAGGGCGGTGGCGCAGGCTGGTGGGGCCGCGCGTCCCTAGCTGCCCAGTTTGGGACTAGAACCAATGACCCTGCGCTTCCCGGCCCAGTCTCGGCCTTGGGCCGCGGCCGGCCGGCCCCAAGCCCGCAGCGCACGGCCGGCGAAGCTGAGCAGGCGCTACCCGGTCCCATAAAGCGAGCGCGGGCGGGAGGCGAACGCCGTTTTATGGAGGCAGCTGGGAGGCCCGGTTCACTTTAATTCCGGCTCGCAGAGGCTCGCAGCCCGACCTCCAAGCTTATAAACGAGTGGGCCGCGCGCTCCCCCTTCCGGCTCGTGGGCCGCGATATAAGGCACATGGTGGGCTTCTGGGTCCAGCTGCCCTCTGCCACCGCCGCTCGCCGCCAACGCACCATGTCCTGCCTCTCATCACGCGCCTGCATCCCCGGCGGGGTCCGAGCCTTCAGCTGCGTCTCCGCCTGCGGACTCCGGCCCGGCCGCTGCTGCGTCACGGCCGCCCCCTACCGCGGCATCTCCGGCTACCGCGGCCTCACCGGGGGCTTCAGCAGCCGCAGCGTCTGCGGGGGCTTCCGTGCCAGGTCCTGCGACCGCGGCGTCGGGTACCGCTCCCGCGTCGTAGGCGGCCCCAGCTCTTCTTGTATCACCACCGTGTCAGTCAACGAAGCCTCCTCACGCCCCTCAACCTGGAGATGGACCCCAATGCGCAGTGCGTGAAGCAAGAGGAGAAGGAGCAGATCAAGTGTCTCAATAGCAGGTTCGCTGCCTTCATTGACAAGGTGAGTCTCCTTGATCACACCCTTCCTGAACCTTCCCTTCCTGGGTGGGCACTCAAGGGTTAGTCAGGGTGCAGGAGACAAGTGGTCCAAGTGAGCCCCCAGGCTGATGGAGGAGATGGACACACTTCCAGGGCACAGACAGACCAGAGAGATGAGTCTAGAGCAGGGACTCCTGATTAGAGCACTGTTACTAGGTACAATCTCTGTCCAGATAGGCAAGTTCCCCATAGACAAGACCCCACCCTTCCTGAGCCTGGAAGTCCTGGCAGGACCTGAGAATTTACAGGCTAGTCTCCCCTGGAAATTCATTCCTGGTGGCTCAGTGGTGAAGGATTCATCTGCAGTGCAGAAGACCCTGCTTCAATCCCTGGGTGGGCAAGATCCCCTGGAGTAGGAAATGGCAACCCACTCCAGTATTCTTGCTTGGAGAGCACGAATACACAGAAGAACTATACAAAAAATATCTTAATGACCCAGATAACCATGATGGTGTGATCACTCACCTAGAGCCAGATATCCTGGAGTCCGAAGTCAAGTGGGCCTTAGGAAGCATCACTAAGAACAAAGCTAGTGGTGGTGATGGAATTCCAGTTGAGCTATTTCAAACCCTAAAAGATGATGCTGTGAAAGTCATGCACACTATATGCCATCAAATTTGGAAAACTCAGCAGTGGCCACAGGACTGGAAAAGGTCAGTTTTCATTCCAATCCAGAAGAAAGGCAATGCCAAAGAATCTTCAAACTACCATACAATTGCACTCATCTCATACACTGGCGAAGTAATGCTCAAAATTTTCCAAGCAAGGTTTCAACAGTACTTGAAACGAGAACTTCCAGATGTTCAAGCTGGATTTAGAAAAGGCAGAGGAACCAGAGATCAAATTGCCAAATCTTTTGGATCATCGAAAAAGCAAGAGAATTCCAGAAAAATATCTACTTCTGCTTTATTGACTACATCAAAGCCTTTGACTGTGTGGATCACAACAAACTGTGGAAAATTCTTCAAGAGATGGGAGTACCAGACTACTTTGCCTGTCTTCTGAAAAACTTGTACGTGGATCAAGAAGCAACAGTTAGAACTGGACATGGAACAACAGACTGATTCCAGATTGGGAAAGAAGTGTGTCAAGGCTGTATACTATCACATGCTTATTTAACTTATATGCAAAGTACATCATGCATAATGCCAAGCTGGATGAAGCACAAGCTGGAATCAAGATTGCAGGGAGAAAAATCAATAACCTGAGATATGCAGATGACACCACCGTTATGGCAGAAAGCGAAGAACTGAAGAGCCCCTTGATGAAAATGAAAGAGGAGAGTGAAAAAGTTTGCTTAAAACTCAACATTCAGAAAACAAAGATCTTGTAACCTGGTCCCATCACTTCATGGCAAAAAGATGGGGAAACAATGGAAACAGTGAGAGACTTTACTGTCTTGGGCTCCAAAATCACTGCAGATGGTGACTACAGCCATGAAATTAAAAGATGCTTGCTCCTTGGAAGAAAAGCTATGACCAACCTAGACAGTATATTAAAAAGCAGAGACATTACTTTGCCAACAAAGGTCCATCTAGTCAAACCTATGGTTTTTCCAGTAGTCACATATGGATGTGAGAGTTGGACTATAAAGAAAGTTGAGCACCGAAGAAGTGATGCTTTTGAACTGTGGTGCTGGAGAAGACTCTTGAGAGTCCCTTGGACTGCAAGGAGATCCAACCAGTCCATCCTAAAGCAAATCAGTTCTGAATATTCATTGGAAAGACTGATGCTGAAACTGAAGCTCCAATACTTTGGCCACCTGATGTGAAGAACTAACTCACTGGAAAAGACCCTGCTGGGAAAAATTGAAAGCAGGAGGAGAAGGGGACAACAGAGGATGAGATGGTTGGATAGCATCACTGACTCGATGGACATGAGTTTAAGTAAGCTCTGGGAGTTGGTGATGGACAGGGAGGCCTGGTGTGCTGCAGTCCATGGGGTTGCAAAGAGTCAGACATGATTGAGTGATTGAACTGAACTCTCCTGGAAATGGGGAATGAGGACTATTGATATTTTATGTGATAGTTTCAGATGTTCCATTGAATCATTAAATAACATCGAAACACCTGATGAGAAAATTCATCTCTTTAATTTATTAATTTAATTTCTTTAATTTGATCCTTAAAATCAAATAGGGCAAATCTCATTAGGTATTAATATGTCTTTAATATCTCTCTAATACTTGCTACTCTCAAGCTTTTAATGAAAGAGAGCAAGCCTCAGCTTCAAAGCTGTCTGGGGCAACAGTTTCAGCTAGAATTTCATGCTTTCTGTTTTCCTCTTATGTATGCCTAGTGATACTGGTTTTATAGCTATGGTGCTAATATAAAGTTACCCCTTTAAGCCCCATTTAAGTGTTTAGTGAAATGCTAAACAAATCCTTTTGTAGATAAATCATGAGTAAAGCAGGCAAAATCCTGAAGTTGGCCTGTGAAGGGTTCATGTTTGAGAATCACTGCCGCCAGAGTAGTCCTCTGAGTGCACATCGGGGAGAAAGGAGATGGAGAGTTACGGCAGGACCGGCCCCAGCCCCCACCCACATTCCCTGAGTGTGGGTGGCAGAGCAGGAGTCCAAGCCTGGCTCTCCCAGGCTCTCCAGGTCCCCGAGGCTAGAGGGCTCAAAGCTTGGGGGCCCGGCGCCCCCACTCCTCTCGAGCAAGAGCTGGCCCACTTCAGGCACTCTATCCTGAGTGTGCTGGAGCTCACACTTGGGAAAGGTGGCCACAGAGTGGAGCAGAAAGGGTCCTGGCCCAGGAGCAGGCAGCATGGGCTCTGTGTCCAGTTTCTCCACTGATTCTCTGTGTGATGCTGGCCGGTGGCTTCCCCTCTCAGCCCCAAAGCTGAGCGAGGTGCAGTGTGTGTGCTGGCCACGACTCTGAAAGGAAATGTAGGGATCAAGACAGGCAGGCAACTCACCACCATGGCTCGAGCCCTGCCAGCTAAGACCCCCTAAAAGATCCCACGTAATATCAGCAGTCCCCTTTCTCCATGTCTGGGAGCTCAACAGGGATTGCCTAGCTGCATTCATTGGGTTGGATGAAAGGATACCAGGCCTATAAAGGGCAAGGCAATGTCCCAAATCCAGCTAAAAAAAATCTGAAAAGGGGAAAACTGGAGACCAGGGAGCCTCGTCCTGTTTGCTGATTCCTTTCTGGCGGCACAGTGATTGCTGCCATCACATCTTTCCAGTTTGAGTGATTTCCAGCAGAGGTTTGCATGCTTTACTTCCCTAAGCCCACACTTTCCCTATTTTTGAAAATCATCCCCCCTTCACATTACCTGCCTGGCTTCCAGACACATAAGAGCGTGTGTCTCCTCACACAGGAGTGTGTGTCATCCTCCACCAGGTGTCTTCAGACCCCAGCCATCCTACTTGGTGAGAAACTACCCTCTCCATCCTCCCTCCCCAGCTAGGAAGCCCTGCCCAGGCTGCCCATCCATTCAAGCCCCAGGCTGGCCACTGAGGACAGAGCTCCCCTGCACTGGTGAGGGTCACAGTGAAAGGCTTTCCTCTACTCTAACCCTCTCAACCCTCCTCTACACTCCTTTCCTCCAGCAAACCTTCCCTGATTGTCACTACTGTCAACCCCTCTCTGTCTCCACCCCAACCCAACCCAGCACAACCCATATGCCCATCAGTGTCTCATTTACCCCAGCCAGGCCCAACTGGCCAGACCCTTACTCAGATTCGAGCAAGCAGTTAGGAGACAAGGAGTCTCCAGCTGCCTCCTAAGGCCAGGAGAGCCCAGCAAGGATGATGCCATCCACCCACCCTCTGCCTCTGCACACCTTGCTGTGAGCTCCAGTTCTCTCACTCTGCCTGCTCTTGCAGGAGGGCTGGGCTTATTGGCTCCTCTCACTGTTTCTCCCACCTCCACACCAGGTGCGCTTCCTGGAGCAGCAGAACAAGCTGCTAGAGACCAAGCTGCAGTTCCACCAGGACCACAAGTGCTGCGAGAGCAATCTGGAGGCCCTTTCGAGGGCTACATCCAAACGCTGAAGCGGGAGGCTGAGCATGTGGAGGCTGATGGCAGGAGGCTGTCCTCACAGTCCAACCACATACAGGAGGCACTGGAGGGCTACAAGAAGAAGTAAGTGAATCGGGGAGGAGGCTGCGGAGAAAGGAAATGGGGTGAGACCAAAGCAGGATAGATTTGGGTTAGATCTCTAGAAGAACTTTACACTAGTGACAGAAAGCCTGTGGGGAAATTTTTTTCTTTTCTGAGATGAGAGAGGAAACATTGGCGAGTCTGTGCCTCTCCAGCCACCTCATCATTCTGTGTTTATTTTATTTTGATTTATCAGGCATTTGTCTATGTTCCAGGTACTGTGTTGGGCCCTGAAGAGTGGTAAGGATAAGAAAGTCAAGAGGACAGGAAAGGGGGCACCTGAACTGGATCAGGGTGCCACCACCACCACCAGGGAATTAGCTTCAGGGACAGAAAGGAGGCCTACAAAAATGTGCATGGCACCCACCCTACCTCTGAAACAGGAAGAACAGTGGGTGACATGGCTGGTTTGGGTGCCCACAGGAGAGGGATGGATACTTTTTGATTCCATGACCACATCCAAAAGATCCAGTTTCTGGAATGTATTTGTCTGAGCCTTCCTTCTCTTTCCTTCTCTTCAAATCCCAGCCTATTGAAACTCTAGCCACTGAAACTTGTGCCCTTTTTGTCCCCAGGTATGAAGAGGAGGTGGCCCTCAGGGCCACTGCTGAGAATGAATTTGTGGCCCTGAAGAGGGTGAGTAGCCCCAGAATACACATCCCACAACTCAGAACCGTGGACAGAGGTGGAGGGAGCACTCTGTGATTCAGTGAAGCTAAGTGACTTCCCCAGAATCACACAGCCCAACCTCTCCCCTATTTCTTTCTCCAAATGTCCCAGTGCTCCCTGAGTGGCTCTGGCCATCAGAGCGCAGTGCTTCAAACAGGGCAGTCTCCCACCAGCCAAGCTAACTCCCGTCTGCCCAGTGCCTCCCACCTCCTCCTGCTCTGGCCTGGCAGGAAACAGGCACGGCATAGGTTTTTGTGAACACAAGAGCACCTGAATGCTTGGGGATGGCTCCATCCTTGGCCAGCAATGGTTGGGAAATGCTGGCGTGAACAGAGCTGTTGCTCCTCACCTCTTAGGACTTGACTCAGCAACACCGCCCTCAGTACACTGAGACACAGACCAAGCAAGGGTCTCGCCCTGAGTCACATTGGTTTGGGTGCAGAGTTGATCCCTGGGGTGACTTCTAACCACACATCTCTAGATTTCTTTCCATAACATTCAAAAACAGGGAGAAGTGGATCAGCGTTAGAACTGAGCTATTTTATTTTACATCAGATCCTACGTTTCATGATAGTGCCTTCTAGAGGGTTCATCCTAGTACCAAGGGGAATGCCTAGAAACACCGGGACCCCCTCTCTCACCCAGACCTGCTCCTGACCCCTCAAAATGAGTAAAGGACGTCACTAACACCAGGCACCAGAAGGAGCAGCTAAGGAGGGTCCAGGAAGTGTGCCCTCCCTGCTGGGGAGAGCTCTGTGCTGTCTCCCCACTGAGACTCTTGCTCCTCCCTCTCCCTGTAGGATGTGGATGGCGCCTACCTCCGTAAGTCAGAGCTGGAGGCCAACGTGGAGGCCCTGACCCAGGAGGCTGACTTCCTGCGGCAGATGTACAAGGAGGTGAGGGGCCACAAAGCAGCTGGGCACCAAGGAAGATGGCAGTTAGACACTGGAAAGTGCTTGCCACCATTTGGCTCCTGAAACTCTTGATTTGGGGACACAGGGCAGAGTTGAGGGACCTGAGGCAGGATTCCTGTCAGAAGGTGAAAGGCATAGCTTCGTATCTTACCTGCCAAGCCCAGACAAGCTGGTGCTCCCATTTAGTGTGGTGACAGTTATCACAAATTTCAAGTTCTAGTCCTAGATCCAAAGGATCAAGACAGGAGGCCCTGACTGAAGTCAGGTAAGCAGCCCTCAGAGCTGGACTCCTCTTAGCCTCTGGACTCTGGTCCTGAGGAGCACTGAGAATCCCAGGGTTGAAGGGGAGATGTCACCTTTGAACTGGGGTTTCAGACAGTGAGGCTGTGGAATAGGCAGGGGCTGGGCACAGGAAAGGAGGTGAGAAAGCGGGCTGCCTGGAGTGGGGCTATGGCCCAAGGGGCTCTTAACACTCCCCCACTTCCCCTCAGGAGCTCCAAGTTCTCCACGCCCACATCTCAGACACCTCGGTTATCATCAAGATGGACAACAGCCGGGACCTGAACACGGACAGCATTGTGGCTGAGATCCAGGCTCAGTATGACGACACTGCCGGTCGCAGCCGGGCTGAGGCTGAGTCCTGGTACCGCAGCAAGGTGAGTGCTCCGGCCCTCCCTTCCCAGAACAGGGATGCTAAATCTGAAAGCATTAGCAGGGTGGGGAGGGATGCTGGGAAAGCGCTGACCTTTGTCTGGGTGGGCAAGGGAAGGGCAAGCAGCTCTCGGGATGGGGTGCAGATGTGCGAGCTGTGGAGTTCAGTCGGATGACACATCCCATGTTTCATGAGCATCTGTGCTTCCCCCCAGTGTGAGGAGATCAAGGCCATGGTGATCCAGCACGGGGAGACCCTGCGCCGCACCAAGGAGGAGATCAACGAGCTGAACCGCCTGATCCAGAGGCTGACGGCTGAGGTTGAGAATGCCAAGTGCCAGGTACAGGGTCCTGGCCCACCCCTCAGTGTAGAAAGAGAACAGGGCTGGCCTGAGGCAGGGAGACTGAAGTCAGACACCTTGCCAAAGTGTGGGAAAAGGAGCAACGTGAAACTTCAGGCAGGTCCCCTCCATAGACAATGTTCTCCATTCCCCCTGAATGTGGGTTGCTGGGGGAAGGCTATGGAGGAGAATGGAATGACGTGGTCTCTCATGATCTCTGAAGCAAAATGAGGCAGAGGAAATAGCACAGTCTGAGGGGCTGGAAACCTATGCTTTCTAACCAGCCCTGCCACTAGCTCATCATGTGGTTTAGGGGGCCCATTTCACCTTGCTGGCCCATTGTTTTAGGTCAGTGATCAACACTGAGATGTCCCCAGAGATTAGTGAATGAGCGAAGCAGGCTGTACCAAAGGCACTAGGGTTTGGTAAACTGGAAAGGACAATGGGCAGAGCTCACCAGGTCAAACTGCGACAGGCCCCATGGAAAAGCAGGCCCAGTGTGGCCAGATCCTCTGATTTTTCAAGAGAGGTCAGGAATGTGGGTTTATATGTTAAATTTCAAAAAGTTAAGGACACTGTGCCGACATTCCCCAAGAGCACTAATTTGCAACCCCTGAGCTAACAAACCAGTAAGGCCCCTTCTTCCCCGGACAGTCAATGGCCAGTGGATACCTGGTCTCTGACCCTAAGTCCAAAAGAAGGAGACTTAATAACCTTACCCTCCCCCCTAGAACTCTAAGCTAGAGGCTGCAGTGACCCAGGCTGAGCAGCAGGGTGAGGTAGCCCTTAACGATGCCAGCTGCAAGCTAGCAGGGCTGGAGGAGGCTCTGCAGAAGGCCAAGCAGAACATGGCCTGCCTGCTCAAAGAGTACCAAGAGGTGATGAATTCCAAGCTGGGCCTGGACATCGAGATCGCCACCTACAGGCGCCTGCTGGAGGGCGAGGAGCAGAGGTGAGGACCACACGTGTGCAGAGGATATCTCTTCTCCCTCCAGCCTGTGTTCAGAACCAGGAACATGTCTGCATCTTATTTACATCTAGTTTGCATCAAGATTATTTGGAGGAGGGAATTTGCTGGTTCTGCTCTCCCCAGCTAATTTTTATCTCTTTCTTCTCCCCACAAGGTTGTGTGAAGGCATCAGTGCTCTGAATGTCTGTAAGTAATCTGTACTGTGGGTCCTGTAATAAGAGCCTGGGGTTCCTGGTGGGCAAAGTTTTTGCCAAATGGCCAAATAGTAAATATTTTAGACTTGGTGGGTCACACGGTCTCTGCTCAACAGCTCTGTTTGTTGTAATGTGAAAGCAGCCACAGCCATAGCAATACTTAACAGATGTGATTAGGTTTTAATAAAGCTTTATTTACAAAGACAGGAGGGCCTCAAGGGGCCACAGCTTAAGACCCTGAAAGGAAGGAGGGGGATGTGGCAGTGACTGATTGTAATTACTTAAATAGCTGTTCCTGCCTATAGGGAGGGCCTGGTCTAACAGTTTTTCTAGGATGCTTGAGGTTGGACTACTGGAAGGAGTGTCCCGGTATGATGGTGTTTGAGGCACAAGGGGGAATAGAATGGAGGGAAGGGCCTCTGAGCAAGAGAAGAATGGGTGGAGGGGACTCTGGCTAGCAGGCAGGAGCCGCTGACGACAGCCTTGCACGAGGACTGAGCCACATCCTTCTCGCCCCGCAGGTGTCAGCAGCTCCAGCGGCGGGGTCGTCTGCGGGGACCTCTGCATGTCTGGCTCCCGGCCGGTGACGGGCAGCGTCTGCAGCGCCCCCTACAGCAGAAACCTGGCAGTGAGCTCCGGCCTGTGCGCGCCCTGCGGCCCGAGAAGTGGCAACGGCCGCCTGGTGCGCTTTGCATAGCGCCTTCCGCTTTGTAAATTCACTGCTCCCCAAGCCAATCGTACCTGCCTCGGGCGGCGGCGGGTCTCTGAGCTTCTGGAACTAGCCGGTTTGACCTGCCCCAACGGCTGTTTTCTCCTCCTGTATCTCTCAGGCTTGTCTCTTCATTTCTTTCAGGGAGAGGAACCACACGTGTGCAGAGGATATCTCTTCTCCCTCCAGCCTGTGTTCAGAACCAGGAACATGTCTGCATCTTATTTACATCTAGTTTGCATCAAGATTATTTGGAGGAGGGAATTTGCTGGTTCTGCTCTCCCCAGCTAATTTTTATCTCTTTCTTCTCCCCACAAGGTTGTGTGAAGGCATCAGTGCTCTGAATGTCTGTAAGTAATCTGTACTGTGGGTCCTGTAATAAGAGCCTGGGGTTCCTGGTGGGCAAAGTTTTTGCCAAATGGCCAAATAGTAAATATTTTAGACTTGGTGGGTCACACGGTCTCTGCTCAACAGCTCTGTTTGTTGTAATGTGAAAGCAGCCACAGCCATAGCAATACTTAACAGATGTGATTAGGTTTTAATAAAGCTTTATTTACAAAGACAGGAGGGCCTCAAGGGGCCACAGCTTAAGACCCTGAAAGGAAGGAGGGGGATGTGGCAGTGACTGATTGTAATTACTTAAATAGCTGTTCCTGCCTATAGGGAGGGCCTGGTCTAACAGTTTTTCTAGGATGCTTGAGGTTGGACTACTGGAAGGAGTGTCCCGGTATGATGGTGTTTGAGGCACAAGGGGGAATAGAATGGAGGGAAGGGCCTCTGAGCAAGAGAAGAATGGGTGGAGGGGACTCTGGCTAGCAGGCAGGAGCCGCTGACGACAGCCTTGCACGAGGACTGAGCCACATCCTTCTCGCCCCGCAGGTGTCAGCAGCTCCAGCGGCGGGGTCGTCTGCGGGGACCTCTGCATGTCTGGCTCCCGGCCGGTGACGGGCAGCGTCTGCAGCGCCCCCTACAGCAGAAACCTGGCAGTGAGCTCCGGCCTGTGCGCGCCCTGCGGCCCGAGAAGTGGCAACGGCCGCCTGGTGCGCTTTGCATAGCGCCTTCCGCTTTGTAAATTCACTGCTCCCCAAGCCAATCGTACCTGCCTCGGGCGGCGGGGGTCTCTGAGCTTCTGGAACTAGCCGGTTTGACCTGCCCCAACGGCTGTTTTCTCCTCCTGTATCTCTCAGGCTTGTCTCTTCATTTCTTTCAGGGAGAGGGGCGGGCTAATCGCCCGCAGAACTCCGCCGGGCTACTCGCCCCGGACCCCCACAGTCCGAATGACCGGTTTCCTCCAGCCCTGGGCAAAGAGCCCATCCTGACTCGGGCTGCGCTGGGAGCTTGGACTCCCGAGGCTTCTAAGGGACAGACTGGCCCCAGGGCGCCTCCGCGCTTCCTAAACCCCCGCACTGTGCCTGAGTTTGCATCCCCGGGGTGGGGGGAACAACTTTATGCCCCCGCCTCCCTCCCACTCTCTCCCTGGTGCTTGGTCTCCTAGTTTCTCGTTAAGCTCATGACTCAAATATAACGCTCTCTGAGAATCTCCCTACACATGTGGACTGCCAGCTCCATTTCTGCCCTCTTCCAAGGGAACAGAGGAACTGTTCTAAGCAAAGAGGGAGAGAGGGCTATCTCTAAGGAACCCTGCCCCTAGGACCACACTGTACATCTTGAAGGGTGCCTGGGGGTGTCCTGCAGCCCCCAGAATCCAGACACAGGGAGGCATAAGGAGGAGCTGGGAGGAAAGTGAGAGGGGCTGCAGGGAGGAGTGGTATCCAGCAGGCGAAGGGTCTCATCACAGGTGGCCACTGAAACACCGGTGGGCCACGTCCTCTACTCACTCACTCCACTCCCACCTCAGTATATGAAAATTCCTGACCATGGGATCAAACACACAGCCTTCACCTCTTCCCACAAACCAACACTCCCTAGATAGTCCCCTCCAACCTGCCCCCACACCCACCACCACCATCACCTCCAGGGAAACCCAGTCAGAGACCTCCTACCTCCCCTCCAGTACCGAAGATATGAGCTGCTGTCCATCACAGATGGATACCCCCAAGCACAGACCCCCAAACACCGCACACACTCACAGACACACACACCACGTCAGAGACCCTGACACATACAGACGTCCCATAAGCAGAGCCTTAACATACCAATGTCCTCCCCGAACCCCACCCCATCAGGGACCCAGATCTACAGCCCATCCCTGGGTGAGGAGGGTGAGACAGCCCCCTACCAGGGATCCAGACTCTGGGACCCCCTCACCCTAAAGTCCTCCCAAACACACACAGACTTCCTCCCACTGCCATCACTCCCACAGAATCCCAGAACCCCTCCAGGACCTCAGACACACACTATCCAGGGCCCAGGGCCTGGCCAGCTCAGCACCAGGAAGGGCTGAATTGCCAGTTGGCTGGTCCACCCGAAACCCAGGCCCAGGGCAGCTAAATGTTTGTGGTCTTCTCACCACTGAGGAATGTTCTCTGACAGCACAGGGCATTGGCAGGGGGAGGGGGTGTGCAAACAGCCCTCCCACCCCCTCAGCAGAAGAGGAGTCCAGTGCCCACTTCCTGGCAGAACCAGAACTTCCAGGGCTTTCTGGCTCGTTCAGGAGAGGAGCTGGAATCAGCCCCAGCCTGGAGAGGGGCCACGGCCTCACTCTAGGTAGAGCCAGTTTCCCGTGAGCAGCGCCCCATGTCACAGTGTGCTTTCCCAGTGCTCTCTAGAGCCCTTCCCTCACCATACCTTCCCCTCTGGGCCTAACGAAGCCAGGATACCAGGTGTCAGGCAAGGGCCCATCCAGGCCTCAGAAAGCAGCTGCTTTATTGGAAGCTATTCTGATATCTTTTTTCAAACTGTCTTGCAGTTTGGGGGATGAGGTGTAGGACCAGGGTTGGGGGTCACCTTGTGACTATGGAAGGAGGGGGTATGTATCTCCCCACATTCAGGGCTCAATTGCGGGGGCTCCTGCTGGTGGCGGATGTGGTCCTCATGGAGTAGGCCTTGAGGGTCCCAGGCCCTCCACCGCTGGAGAATCTCAGGGCGTTGTTGCCCATGGTTCCCCCAAAGGTCAGCCGGCTACCAGAGCCGCCCGTGGAACCGACCACAGCTGAGAGAGAAGAGAAGAGTCTCCATCAGTGTGAGGCCCACTACCTGGCCCCCAGCCTCCTGCCATAGCTGCCTGTTTCCCTCCCTCAACACACCACCCTTCCTCTACCAACAGCCAGGAGCCAACCCAGAAGTAGCCTCAGACAGAGGTGAGGGCTGCTCCACACTGCCCCTGCCCCGCCTTGCTCTCATGCATGGCTTTGCTGGGCTGTTGAGCCTGTCTGGATGGAATCTCCAGGCACCTGCTGAAAGCTGTTTAAGGGAAGGAGGCTCCGGGCCTCCATAAAGCCAGGTTTTCAGGCCAATGTGCCATCTAATAGACCCAGCCTAGTCTGGACAGCACAGGTGATGGGCCGCAGCCAAGGACTTACAGATGTTCACGGCTCCCACTCCATCTCCGGTCAACCTGGGGGCAGAGGAGAGACCTGTGAGGACTGCTCTCTCCTCAGCACTGGAGGAGGCACCCTGCACCCCTCCATCCAGGCCGCAAGCAGGACTCATGTTCATTCCTGTGTCCCCACACATCCAGCCTTCCTGCAGCCTTTCACTTCTGGCTACAACAATCTTTGGAATGTCTCAGAGCCTCTATTTCCTCACTTGTAAATGCGGTCTTAGCCTGTCCCAAACTCACATGGTTGTTTGTGAGGGTTAAACTCATAACTTACCTAAAGCCCGGGGCACACAGGATTCTGTAAATGGTAGCTGCTGTTATTGTTTATGTAGATGGCTGCCTCCCTTAACCAGATCATAAAATCCTCAATGAAGGCTGTAGCTTATTGATTCCTGCATCTCCAGTCACCAGCATGAGGCCTGGCACATGCTAATTACTTAATAGGGGTTGAAATGGTTAATGAAATGTAAGTGTTGACTGAGTGAATTCAGCTACAGTGGGAACTGCAAGGGGAAGGAGGAGGCAGCGGTGGCTTTAAGCAGCCTGGGGAGCTGAAACAGGTCTTGTACTGGAAATTAAAAATCTATCTGAGACAGGTATGTTTGTTCTGTGACTCATAGCCCCATTGCCACCAAGCCCTTGGCTGAGAGGATGAATTTATGCTGCAGGGAGGAGGGAAGCCTCAATTTAGTGGAGCAAGCGTAGGAAGCCCAGCTGACCTCAGCAACCCCAAGTCCTGGAAGGGGAGAGAGCAAAAGGCAGGGGCAAGAGAGGTAGACACTTCCAGGCCCCTTATCTGTTGACAAAATGAGTCAATCAAGCCATCAAGGTATGAATAAAGACCCAACTTTATGGACATAGGTTTTGAGTCTTTTGTGAAGAATTTCCTGTAAGACTAACCCAGCCCAGCTTCATCACAGGCTGCAGGTAAGCATGCAAATATCTCTGGAGACAGGGGAAATTTACCTCCTCACCATGCTCAGTCAACAGCACATGACTTAGCCCTCAGTTATGTAGTGAGCAGCAGACTGTTGCCAAGGAAGATGGTTGAACCAGGAATCAGCAGAGCTCATACTGGCTCTGTCCCTTCAGTTAATAAAACTAACCAGTTTCCCCTCTATACACTCAGAAGTCAATAATACCTGTCTTGCTTACCAGATGTGTTCTGAGAATCAAATAAGATGACCTTGTTAACACACACAAATGCTGTTATCAACTGTCCCACTGAGCTTATACCACAAGGTCTTTCCCTCCAGAAAGCCATCAAGGGCAAAGAAGCAAGCATTATCTGCACCCTCCCTGCACTTCCCATCCTCAGTGCCCTGCAGAAGGAGGGATACAGGAAATGCTTGCAAGTGGATGGTGTCAAGCTGCAAGCCCCACTGAGCCAGTTTGTACTTCCTTACCGGCTCTCCTCGCCCTCCAGCAGCTTGCGGTAGGTGGCAATCTCGATATCCAGGGCCAGCTTGATGTTCAAGAGCTCCTGGTACTCCCGGAGCTGCCGGGTCATGTCCTGCTTGGCCTTCTGCAGGGCAGCCTCCAGATCCTCCTGCTTGGCCCGTGCATCCTTGACAGCCAGTTCCCCATGCTGTTCAGCATCGGCAATGGCGGCTTCCAACTTGGCGCGCTGTGGGGAGTAGCGGGGCTCTGAACCAGGGTTGCCTCATCAGTCACTGCCTTCCTGCCTCCCCATCCTGTGGTAGCACCTGGGCAACTTGCTTACTGTGGCTTCACTGGCACCAGCCTCCCTCCCCAAGCACCAGGGAATCCCAAGGGTTTAAAACATGGGCTTTGAGGGACTTCCCAGGTAATCCGGTGGTTAAGAATCCACCTGCCAGTGCAGAGGACACAGGCTCCCTCCCTGGTCTGGGATGGTCCCACACACCAAGGGGCAACTAAGCCAATGTGCCACAGCTACGGAACCCATGCACCCTGGAGCTTGTGCTCTGGAACAAGAGAGGCCACACAATGAGAAGCCTGCACATCACCTCTAGAGAGTAGCCCTTGCTTGCCGCAACTAGAGAAAGCTTGCGTGCAGCAACTAAGACCCAGTATAGCCAGTAATTAATTAATTTTAAAAAACATGGGCTTTGATACCCAATGCCTAGCTTTCAGTTCTGGCTCTGCCTCTTACAAGCCATGTGATCTTGATGACTCAACCCTTCTAAGCCAAAAGCCTCCTCTTTTCTAAAATAACAGTAATCATGGTCTATAAATATAGATGGGAATAACTCAAGTAATGAAATTAAATAATACTCAAGTCCTTGGCACAGTGTCTAGTATTCAGTAAGTACTTAATAAATGCTATTATTATGAGTAAATGCGATTATGATTTACAAATGTTCACATACCCGACCCCTAGCTGGAGGTGCTCCAAGGCCATGGGATTCTAGTGTAGTACTTAAATTTCAGGCAGCTGACCAGGCACCTTTCAGGTACCTTGAAAACAGGAGCCATTTTGCAACAGGCCCAGAAAAGGGAGACTTGGAACACAGAAATGCTTCCTGGAACCCCTAGATTCCAAGTCAACAGCCCCCCAGGTGCAGGTAGGGGTGGTGTGACTCAGAGGGACCTGAGCAACGGCTGTCACTTCCTGCCTGCCCTTAGTGTTCCCCCTCTTATGGCCCATCCCCCACTAGAGGAGCCTATATAGTTGGGGGGGGGTGTGTGCATGTGTGTGTGTGCATGTGTGTGTGTGCACGTGCACGCGCTCAGCTGTGTCTGACTCTTTGCGACCCCATGGACTGTAGCCTGCCAGGCTCCTCTGTCCACGGGATTCTCCAGGCAAGAATACTGGAGTGAGTTGCCACTTCCTTCTCGAGGGGATCTTCCCAGCCCAGGGATGGAACCTGCCTCTCCTACATTGACAGGTGGACTCTTTACTGTTGCACCACCTGAGAAGCCTGAGCTACCCCTTATTCATTTATAAGGGCCACCATCCCATCCTCTAGCCCAGGGCTCCTCCTCCTTCATTCTCACAACCACCTTCTGCCCTCAGATTCTCTCCCCTCAGTGCATGCACTCTGCCTCTCTGCCCGATCCTCCCAATCCTGCCCTGGAGGCTGGCTGACGCCCTTGCCCCCATCCACCGGTCAGCATCCTCCTCTGTCACATTGGTGCCCCCTTGGCAGGGTCATTCCACTGCCTCTGAGCCACAGCTTCAGGACACAAGCCTGACCTGCTGCGTGAGAAGAGAACCAGACGAGGGAGAAATTGTGGGGTTTGGGAAACTGCTGTTCATTACTCTGTGTCTCCCCTCCTGGCCTGGATGCTGGCTCACTGCACCAGTGACTCATGGCTCCGAATCTGTGCCAGGAGGAAGCTTCCATTCTTGCCCACATGTAAACAGGCCTGCAGGGCTCCAAGGGGAGGACAGTTCTGGGTAGATTACCCTCACACCCCATCCCCCAGCTGTCATCCCTCAGCTTCTTTCCCTTTCCACTGCAGATGCCTGCTGAAGCTTAGCTGCCTCCCCCACTTTCATGCCTTCATCAGATCTTAGGGGACCCTTTCTCATCAGTGCCCCCCACCCCAGCTTCATAGGATCTCCTCCCATCAGTCTATCTTCTGAAACCTGTGCCCTACTATATGTCAGGTGCTGAGAAGGGAGGAGTAGCAAACCATATGGACAGGGGTGTCCAGCTCTTATGGCATTTTTAATAGCCCAGTGGAGGTGAGGGACAATACTTACTTACACTTAATTAATAGACTTACCTAGTAAGTCAATGGACTTCCCTGGTGGCTTAGACAGAAAGAATCTGCCTGCAATGTGGGAGACCTGGGTTTGATTCCTGGGTCAGGAAGATCTACTGAAGAAGAGAATGGCTACCCACTCCAGTATAAGACAGAACATTTCAGAGCGTGTTAAGTGTTTCAGGGATCTTCCCACAGACTGCTGAGAGAGTGACTAGGTGGCTGAGGAGGCCATCTATGAGAAGAGGTCTTTTGTCCTCAACAAAAGACGATGAGAAAGGGGCACAATGTGCAGAGCTGGGAGAACCACATTCCAGGCCGATGGAACAGCGAGTGCAAAGGCCTGAAGCATGAAGATGCTTGGCAAGCATCATCTCCAGCAAGCGGCAAGAGCAAGGCCAGAGAG
Organism: Madoqua kirkii; assembly: GCA_006408675.1. Classification (NCBI taxonomy): domain Eukaryota; kingdom Metazoa; phylum Chordata; class Mammalia; order Artiodactyla; family Bovidae; genus Madoqua; species Madoqua kirkii. The sequence continues at coordinate 34,671 of SJYC01071761.1, forward strand.
GGAGCGGTGGGGAGTGAGGTCAGTGGATGTGGTGGGGTCTTGGGAGTCACAGTGAGTTGGCCCCAGACCCCGTGGCCCCCATTTGCAGGTATACATTGCACCCAGAGCTAGGTGCAAGAAGAGGGCTCAGGACCAAGGTGGTAATGAATGGTGGTCCTCATCTGGCCGGCAGCCTGAGGCTCCCTACACGAGCGCTATGTCCTGCTAGGACTCCTGTTCTCCCTTGGCCAGACCAGCACCTGGCCAAGGACATTTCATCCTGGAGAGCCCACAAGTGGGTCTGAGAAGCTAGAGCTGCCCCAGCCTCGTCCCCAGGGCAGCAGGGGCAGGACTGATGCCCCTGCCTCCTGCTTCTCATCCTGAGCATGGTCCCAGCTGGCTGCCCTTCACCTGCCCCAAGGACAAGCACTGGTGCCCACCTGGCTCTTGATGCTGTCGATCTCAGCCTGCAGCCTCTGGACGGCCCGGTTCATGTCCGCAATCTCATTCCGGGTATTCCGGAGGTCGTCCCCGTGCTTCCCAGCCTGGGCCTGGAGGGTCTCAAACTGGAGGGACCACACAGAAGGGTATGGCAGGGGCGGGCTATGATTACAGGGGGCTCGTCTTCTCCCCACCCAAAGGCCTCAGGTCTGAGTGACAAGGCCTCCCAGCTTATCGTGCCGGGGAGGGACAGTCTGACTCCCAGCAGACTTTGCCAGATGCCAGAGGCCAGACTCCTGGACAGTGGGGTGGGGCAGGGTTCAGCTTCCTCCCAGCCAGGACAGGGAGGACAACGATGGCTCCCTGGATCCATCCCCAATGATACCAGTGCTCTTCCCATTTCCATCATGTCCTAACGCTGAAGAACCACAGGAAGTCTGAGATCCTCACCTGTTAACCCCTTCATCAGCATCATCCATCTCACAGATGAAGAGCATGAGTCCCAGAGAGTGGAAGGGACTGCCTGAGAGTCACACAGCAAGTCCTTACTGACATACCTGTGTTCTCACGTGCACCATGGATGACCCCCTATATCTGCAGAGACAGCACTCTACGCCACTTTTAAACCCTCAGGCTCCCTCCCTCAGTTACCCCAGCACCCTCACCCCACTCCAGCCCCACCCATTCCCTCAGCACCTGCCCTGTCAGCTGCCCTGCCCTCGCCCAGTGCATATAATGATTAAACATAATCTGGAGCCCTTGGATCCAGAATCTGGTCCCTGCTCTTCCATTCACTACCTGTGTGGAGCTAGAAAAATCACTTAACTTCTCCATGCCTCAGTTTCCCCACCTGTGAAAAAGGGATAATATCGCATACCTAACAGGCTGTTCTGTGAGTTATATGAGTTGATACAGGTAAAACATTTGAAATGTTGCCTAGCACTGTGCTTACTTGCCAAAGTTCAGCTATAATAATTATGACTCCATGTCCATTTCCTCTGCCTTGCCCCCTACATCAGGCTGGAATCTCTCCCTGGGCAGGTACCTGACCTTCTCTTCCTCTTCTTCCCAGGACACTAGAGACCCCCACAGACTTAATCCCTGGTGCCTGTCAGCACAGTGAGACACAGGCCCCAAAGGCTCGAGACAGGGTGAGGAGTAAGGGAAGCCACCACCCAGGACCCTGCCAGAAAGAGAAAATATGCCTCCAGTGACCACACACCTTGGTCTGTAACAAGCCTCGGCCTCGGCCCGGCTGCGGTTGGCGATCTCCTCGTACTGGGCCTTGACTTCAGCAATGATGCTGTCCAAGTCCAGGGAGCGGTTGTTGTCCATGGACAGGACCACGGACATGTCTGAGACCTCAGACTGCAGCTCTTTCAGCTCCTGTAGGGACCAGATGGAGCATCAGGGCTTGGGTAATACATTCCTGTCCCCACACCCATCCTGGGATCCCTCGCACTAGGGAAAGATAAAGGGAGAAGAGGCCACAGTGAGAGCGAGTAACCAGGCAGCCAGAGGGCACAGCAGACCCTGCACCTACTAAACGGCTCCGCCAGCCCCAGCTCCCAGAGGAGCCCATCAGCAGCTCGTCAAATCAGAGAGTCTAGTGGGATCACAGAGGGAAAAACCAAGAGACAGTGTGCTGAGCTGCGGTAGTCCTGGCTGTGAGTTGCTCTGCGGGTTGAGCTCTATGATGATACAGCCATATTTATGGACAGGGAACTACATCCATGATATACAGTTATGTAAAAAAGGCATGATTCTATTTTATTAAATATGTATACTTCTGTGTCTTTATGTATATATATACATACAGAAAGAGCCTGATAAGAGATGGTATAGGAAGCTTTTTTCAATTTTATCCTTTGCTTAATTTTCTAGATTTTTTGCAATGAGTATGTATTTCATAACGAGAGGAAAATAATTACATATACATGTATACACACACACACACACACATACATACATAACATGTGATAGATATATAAAGGGCCCACAATGAGACTAGGAGGGCCCAAAATCAGCTTCAAGAAAACACCCCAGAAATTAACACATGTGGAAATTCTCTCAGAGATGCAAATGGAAGCTGGATGTTCAGGCAAAAGCGAGACTGAAGAGAAGTAAGAACTGGTCTGTAGTCTGCCTCTTGTGTACCTATGTCCCAGACCAGCCTGATGATCAGCCATACTGTCTTCTGCCTAAGGCCAGAGCCTCACACTAATGGGATGAAGTGGTTTTTGACCCCCTTCAGGAAAGGATCTGGAAGCTCAGGGCAGGGCAGGGAAGGAGATGGGAGGGGCAGGCAGAGAGAGAGGCTGGGTGGTGGGCATAAACCCTCAGGCACTCCAGCCTCTCCTGACCTGGTTCCCCTGCCAGCCCACCCAGCGCACCCATGAACCCTGTCACAGCCCAGATCCCTCAACATCCTCCTGGTTTCTTCCAGCCCCTCCCAATCCCCCTTCCTTACAAATGGTCATACCATGTCTCTAGAAGGCCAATTTTGACTGACACACACCCCCACCCCACAACTTCACCCCTCCGCTACACTGCCTCAGCTCTTCCTGAGCTCCTCGCCCACCACCAATTTCTGAATCTAGAAAAAGCAAAGAGCAGGGTCATCTCCCCTACATGCACCCAGACTGACCCAGAGGCAGACTGACCCAGATGGCCCCCTGGCTAGGACATGTAGGATGTGGCATATTTCCCACCCTTGAGGTCTTCACCTGCTCATAGAGGGTCCTGAGGAAGTTGATCTCATCATTCAGGGCATCCACCTTGGCCTCCAACTCCACCTTGTTCATGTAGGCAACATCCACATCCTGGGAGGGGTGGTGGCAAGAAGGGGTAGATGGATAGCGTGTTCTCAGTACATGAAACATTTGGCAGCCAGTACTGTCCAACCCCAGGACCAAACCCCACTGCCCTACCAAGAAACATACAGCAGCTCCAGGCTGCCTGACACATCCACAGCGGGAAGTTCCCTCCAGTGCACCTGCCCAGGCTTTGAGACGGACATTATCTCCACTCATCCCCAGGACTCGAGGTGCCTTCTCAGCACTGACAGCTCAGAGCTTTCTGAAGCGCCAAACCTAGCACGTCACCAGTTCCAAAAGGCTTCAGTGGTTTAGACACACCCCCGGCTCTGCCCCCTAGTGGCTATGTCACCTTGAACAAATCACTACAACTCCATGAGCCTCAGCTTTTCCTTAGTCAAATAGGAGAGCGTGAAATCATGCAGACTCCAGGATACCACACCCAGAGATGAGAAATCTCAGCTCAAATGTGTAACTGGCAACTGAGGTGATGCTGAAGCAGGCAGGCCACAGATAACACAACAAGTCCAGATGATGTCTGGGCACCATCCTCTGCTGTCGGTTAGCTCCTGTGGGGAGCGCTCACTTCCACCCATCCCTGAATCTCCAAGGGCCCAGAACTCCAGGGCAGTTACATTTCTGTGGATGGGCCTGGGACACTGAGTAAGTGTACTTTAAATCATAGTCTTAAGTCAAGCCCTTATTCCTAAGGCCTTCCAAACTCAACTTGCACACCTCCATGTAGGGGAAGGCTCACTCTGCCTCAAGGTAGCCCATTCATTCACTATTTCAGGCCTGCCATGTGCCACCCTCATCCGTAACTGAATGTTCTAACTGATTGAACACTTACTTATTGTGAGGTTGCAATTGCCCTCTCTAACCTCCAACTTATAGTCTTAATTCTAATCTTTCCAAGCCCAGAAACAAGTCTACTGACTTGCCAGACACACACACACACACACACCCCACACGCAAACACACATACATGCACACGTTATAGCCTTATAAAGGGCCTGGCTTTCAAATCTTTCCTTCTCCAAGCCCATCATTTCCCTTTTATAGACCCAGCCAGACTCTGACCACAGGTCCCTATTGGTTGCTTTGGTGAGAGGCATGTGGTCCCTGGGCCCCTCTGTTTCTATAGTGTCCCCTACCCTCCCTGTATGCCCCCCTCACCTTCTTCAACACCACGAACTCATTCTCAGCAGCTGTGCGACGGTTAATTTCATCTTCATACCTTCAGCAAAGAAGGGAAGCATGGTGTTGGTGCAACTCTGCCCCTATCCCCTCGTATCCAAGTGTGAAGGTCTGCCGTGCATCACCTTCACTCCCTCCTTAATGACAGAGTAGCTCAGTTGGTAAAGAATCTCCGCAATGCAGGAGACCCTAGTTCGATTCCTGGGTCAGGAAGATCCAGTAGAGAAGGGACAGACTACCCACTCCCGTATTCTTGGGCTTCCCTGGTGGCTCAGTTGGTAAAGAATCCACCTGCAATGTGGGAGACCTGAGTTCAGTCCCTGGGTTGGGAAGATCTCCTGGAGAAGAGAACAGCTACCCACCCAGTGTTCTGGCCTGGAGAATTCCATGGACTACAGTCCATGGGGTGGCAAAGAGTTGGACACAACTGAGCAAATTTCACTTTCACTTTCACTTATGATGCAAAATGTCCCTGACTCATCCATATGGCTATTCCTAGGACTTTGAGTCTTGGCACGGGGTGGGGGTGGGGGAGCAGGGGACATATGTGAATTAAAGGACAGAGGATGCATATCCTGGGAGTGAGAAGGCAGAGAACAGCCATGCTTATGGACCACTTCATATGGCCCTGCCCCGTTACATGCTTCCTGTGCATTTGATAATTTAATGTCCACAACAATCCTGTTAACAATTGCTGTGACTCACAGAAAGAGGAACAGAGGTGCTGAGAGGCAAAGTACTCTGTGCAGTCATCAAGCTGCTAAGTACAAAGCCCAGACTTGAAGCTTGGTCATCTGACGCTTGAGCTTAACCTGCTTAATCCCATTGGCTGAGGGTGAAGAAGGGGCCTGAAAAGGAGGAACCTTGTGGACTCGGGGAGACGGGGAGCTCCCATCCCTACTGTCACAGGCCCCCTCCCATACTTCTTTCTCTCAAGGAGCCAGCCCCTTGTCCATAGGAGGACACCAGCAAAGCCGGGCACAGAACAAGAGGGCAGCTGGGCCTGGCCCAGTGTTTACTGGAGGATTCAAAATAGGTGAAGGAAACTGAAACTCAGCAGTGCACACAAGCTTCTGGTGAACAACAGGAGCAATGTGGGGCAACCTCAGTGGGGAGCAGGATGCTCGGGCAGGCAGAGGCCCTCCAGGAGCCCAGACCCCCAAAGTCCACTCCCCCTACCCCAGCCTCTAGAATAGTTAGAAAAATATCTACAAGGCTGTCTGTCCATTTCTGCTGTGCCGCTGGGCCCAGAGGGCACACGGATGAGGGCTCCCTGGGCAACCGCATCAGGACCCTTCCCACATCCCCTTCCAGCTCCTCCTTCAGCCTGGTCCAGAGCTCAGCCTGGGGCCCCAGGAAAGTGCTCTGGGGCTTTGGCTGGGGGGAGCATGTGTGCACACATGCAGGGCAGGGGAGGCCTGGACAACAGGGGCTCACAGCCTGTCCCCGGCCTCCCCTGCCCTGCACCTGTCTGGTTCCACCTGCTGTGAGATTAATCCTGTTGCCCTAGGGAAGTTGGGGGAGGGGGAAAGGGCGCTCCCTTCAGAGGCCTTTGTTTGTTCTACCTCCAGTCAGAGGAAGCGGCCCTGCTCCGGCTTAGTCATACACCCCCAGGCAGAGCACAGAACACACTCATTACCCAGCCCCCACCCTGTGCCCACAGGGCAGGGATGCCCACTCAGCCTCTGGCTTTAGTTTCTATTCAGTGAGAACAGCGGGCACCTCAAAGGCCTGCCCTCAAAACCAGCCTCCACACTCCCCACCCCTCCTCATAGCCTCCTTTCTGGTTCCTGCTCTGGCCAGAAACCCCCGTCCCCACCCCCACCCCAGCCTCTGCAACCTCGCTCACAGTGATCATCCTCTCTGCTTCTTTCCTCCTCAAGTTGGCTCCATGTATGTCTCCTCTGGGGAGTCAGGGGCCCCAAAGCAAGACCCAGCATTCCCAATGATCTACTCTGCAATTTCAATCAAGTCCCTGCAACTTGCTGGACTCTAATCCTCACAGGAACAAAATGGAGTTGTTCTAGAATAATCTGAGGGTCATACAAGTTCTGACGCACATCTGTCATAGGATGCTTCTTGCCCTGCTGTCTCCTGGGCCCTGGTCAGGCTCCCAAAGGGAACAGTGTGGATCAGGAAAGGGTTGAGAGAGTTTTTTTGGGAATAAGTCAGGAGAAAGGACCAGAATGACTTGGAAACAGCCCCCAGAGACAAAGAGAAGAAAGGGGAGGAGAGGCAGGGAACCTTCGAATCAAGACCTTCCTTCCCTTGAGGGAGTTATTGTATTGAGCAGCAGCACCCCCTGACCTCTGACCCCAGAAGATTATGAGGGGGTGAGCTGAGAGGGGCACATTAGCCCAGGGCACGAATCCCCACAGGTTGCACGGGGGACCATACTTATTCTTGAAGTCTTCCACGACATCCTGCATGTTCCGAAGCTCCACCTCCAGACGACCCCCATCCAGCTGCAGGGCCTCTAGCTGCTTCCGCAGGCCAGCAATCTGGGCCTCAAAGATGCCCGGGAGGCGGCTGCTCTTGGCAGACTTCTGCTCCTGCAGCAGCGTCCACTTGGTCTCCAGCAGCTTGTTCTGCTGCTCCAGAAACCGCACCTAGAAGGAGCAGGAGGAGGGAACTCATGGAGGGCAGACTGTGCCACTCAGCGCAGTTGGGAGGGTCTCCAGCCACCTGGCAGAAGCCGCACTCCCACTGGCTCTTCCCCCAAGCTGGGCCCCTAGCCCTTGGCCCTCTTCTCCAGGAAGCCACCCTGAACAAGCCTCTCCTCCAGGACTCTCTGTCTCCAGTGTGTCCAGGGCTCAGATCACTGACCTGTCCCAGTGCTTACGCCTTAGGGTTTCCTCCTTCCTCTGCTCCCCATCACACCAGAGGTGATGGTCTCCACCGCCCTCTCGGAAAGGCTGCCTCCCTCCTATCTTCATCCTGAGCCTAACTGGGGGCCCCTCCCTTCAGGCTGGGCCCTTATCTCTTCCTCTCTCAATATCCTCCCTTCCCCTCTTCCCTCTTTGTCCAACAAGGCCTCGGGACAGGATGCTAGAATCCAGCCAGTGCAAAAGGAGCCCTAAGAAGGACCAGTGTGACTGGTGGTGGGAAGCCAGCCTCCTCAGGACCAGCCACTCAGGCAGCAGGACCCGGGGGGCTGCAGCTAAGCAGCAGGGGGAGGAAGCCTGGGCCTGGCGCTTCCTGTGGAGGCTGCCTCAAAACCTGAAGGATGTGTACAGTCTGAAGGGTGAAGGAGAGGAGGAGATGGGGGAACAGAGAAGCAGAGAGTTACACAAGGCGGGAGAGGAAAAGCCTGCTCCATGCCCAGGGAGAAGGCCCTGGCCCTCTCCAGGGAACTAGCCCTTAGTTCCTGGGTGCACCCCCAAGTCTGCACCCCCATCTCCATCCCCCACTCTTTTGGGACCCGAACAAACGAGACAAACACCACCTAAATGGCCCTTCCCGGGGGCACTCAGTGCCCTCAATGGGCTCTCTCCAAGGGCAGGAATAGTCTCACTTCCCACCACCAAACAGAGGGTTGGAAGACCAGGTAGGTGCGGCAGCCAGGGTTGGGAGTCTCCCTCTCCCCAGCCTTTTATTTCCAGCAACTGCTGGAGAGGACAGGTGGAAGGGTTCTCAACCTACCCTCTCTCCGACTCCACACAGCCCCCTCTCAGAGAAAAGGGCCCAGGGAAAGAAGTCCTGGCCCCCAGTGTTTGGAGCTCGAAAACTGGCCGTTAAAAGCGGCCCAAGAACTCCAGCTCACAGGACAGCCCCCGGCACACATTCTGGGAGGAAAAGGCAAGTTGATTTGGGTAGCTTGCCGGAAGAGAGAGGCTGAGGTTGGCAAAACAGCCACAGGATTCACGGGGAGGGTTCAGTCCCCGATATCAGAAGAAAGAGAGCCGGTAGCAGCCCTGCCAGCGCCCGGCTCCCGTGTGGCACGGCGGGATGGCTGCTGGCGCCTGGAGCCTGGCTCCAGGCAGTGAGGGAGCTCACCTTGTCGATGAAGGAGGCAAACTTGTTGTTGAGGGTCTTGATCTGCTCACGCTCCTCCTGGCGCACCTGCTGGATGGAGGGGTCGATGTCCACCTGCAGCGGGGTCAGCAGGCTCTGATTGATGGTGACCGCGCGGATGCCGGTGCCCACGGGGGCCCCGTAGGATGAGCGCGCGGCCACTCGAGGCCGAGAGGCGCCCAAGCCATAGAGACTGCTGCTGCCGAAGCCGCCCGGGCGCACCGAGCCCAGGCGCACCGGAGTGCCCCGGCCCGGGAAGGCGGCGGAGCGCGAGCTGAAGACCTGGGAGCCGAGGTGGAGCGACATGCTGAGCTGGGTCTGGATAGAAAGAGCGGCTAGAGACACGGGGCTGAACTTGCTGACCTCGGGGCAACAGGGCCGCTTTTATCCGCTACGCGCCAGCGGATCGGCTTACACAGGTAGGGGCGGGGCTGGCCGCGCGCCACCTTTCTCTGCCCGCTGGCCCCTCCCGGGACGGCGCTTCCGCCCTCCGCGCGGTCCACCTGGCCGAGACTTTCGGTCCCAGCCAGGGCCAGTCCAGACTGGGGAGGAGGGCTGTAGACCCCCAGATCCCTTGATGCAGGCGAATGCAAAAAGCGGTGGAAGACAGCGGGCCCAATCCATCTAAGAGTCAAGGGAGGCTTCCTGGAGGAAGCATAGGGAAGAGGAGGAATATCCAGATTTCTGACAGCAGAAAGATCAAGCAATAAAAGATTGAGCTAAGAGGTGAACACAATGTTCTAGTGCAGGAATCAGCCTCCCCAGCCCTGTCCCTTCCCCAGGCTACTGAAAACCAGAAAATCATTCCCACCCAAGTTCATTTCCAACTTGAGAGATCAAGCAGCTCAGTTCTTGAGTCAGCTAACCCTAAAATGGGCCCACCAGAGCAGGTTTCCCTGGCCACAGGCCCCTACACCTCATTTCTATACAGAGACTAGGCCAAGTGGAGCCGGACCCCAGTTCTTGCCCCTCTCCTCCCCACCCAGGAGCCATCTGAAGCCCAGAGGGCCCTGAAAATAGTTACCCTGGGCCAGCACTGGCGCACCTGCTGGATGGAGGGGTCGATGTCCACCTGCAGCGGGGTCAGCAGGCTCTGATTGATGGTGACCGCGCGGATGCCGGTGCCCACGGGGGCCCCGTAGGATGAGCGCGCGGCCACTCGAGGCCGAGAGGCGCCCAAGCCATAGAGACTGCTGCTGCCGAAGCCGCCCGGGCGCACCGAGCCCAGGCGCACCGGAGTGCCCCGGCCCGGGAAGGCGGCGGAGCGCGAGCTGAAGACCTGGGAGCCGAGGTGGAGCGACATGCTGAGCTGGGTCTGGATAGAAAGAGCGGCTAGAGACACGGGGCTGAACTTGCTGACCTCGGGGCAACAGGGCCGCTTTTATCCGCTACGCGCCAGCGGATCGGCTTACACAGGTAGGGGCGGGGCTGGCCGCGCGCCACCTTTCTCTGCCCGCTGGCCCCTCCCGGGACGGCGCTTCCGCCCTCCGCGCGGTCCACCTGGCCGAGACTTTCGGTCCCAGCCAGGGCCAGTCCAGACTGGGGAGGAGGGCTGTAGACCCCCAGATCCCTTGATGCAGGCGAATGCAAAAAGCGGTGGAAGACAGCGGGCCCAATCCATCTAAGAGTCAAGGGAGGCTTCCTGGAGGAAGCATAGGGAAGAGGAGGAATATCCAGATTTCTGACAGCAGAAAGATCAAGCAATAAAAGATTGAGCTAAGAGGTGAACACAATGTTCTAGTGCAGGAATCAGCCTCCCCAGCCCTGTCCCTTCCCCAGGCTACTGAAAACCAGAAAATCATTCCCACCCAAGTTCATTTCCAACTTGAGAGATCAAGCAGCTCAGTTCTTGAGTCAGCTAACCCTAAAATGGGCCCACCAGAGCAGGTTTCCCTGGCCACAGGCCCCTACACCTCATTTCTATACAGAGACTAGGCCAAGTGGAGCCGGACCCCAGTTCTTGCCCCTCTCCTCCCCACCCAGGAGCCATCTGAAGCCCGAGGGCCCTGAAAATAGTTACCCTGGGCCAGCCCTTCCCCCAACTCCCAAATCACATTCCTGTCCACGTACTTCATTTGTCTCAGGAGAAGAAGGGGACACCTGTGTGTATTTGAGACAGTTGGCGCTAGTGTTTTGTGTGTACATGCCTACAAGTTCCTGGGCTTGGCTGTATACACATTCTAGGCATTTGTGTTTACATATGTGTTTGCATGATTGGGAATGAACTTATATAAATGGGATTCTATTTTGGGGAGCAGGTGGATAGGTGCGTCTGTGGATACACACTTGCACACTTTTGTAAGCACATCTGTGCAATATGCTTATATTTGCACTCAGACACTCCTGCCTATTCCCCACCCCTGCCGCTTTCCTGTTTAAAGGTCCCACAGCTGATGCCACCACCAAACAATCCCCAGCAGTTTCAAACCCAGGATGAAGATGGGGATAAATGTGCTGGAACAAGGATCGCTGGACCAAGGAGCTAAGCACTGGCCTCGCTTCCTAGTCTCCAGCCACACGTGCCACACCCTCTGCATGGCTCTGCTGGAGAGGCAGCCAGAGAAGCTTTTCGAAAAGACAACTGACGGGGCTGTGGTCACCTTTAGGCCACTTCTAGCCTCACAGGCCAAGTTGTCACTTCAGACCAAGCCCTTGGGGGCATCCTGGGTGGAGGAGGGTGGGCATGGAATGCCCTTCCTGGCTTTCATTTCAATTAGACAACGAGAACTAATCAGCAGCAACCCCTTCTCAGTGATTTCAGTGGAAACCTAGGCCCCTTCCCCTCCCTCTCCTCCATAGTGGTGTTGGGACAGCTCAGGCCAAGGGATTCCCAAGACCTTCAGTGTGTCTGCTGCAGGGTGTGTGTGTGTGAGAGAGAGAGACACACTCACACACATACACACTCGCATACATATATGCATATATACAGACATGCACATACACATTCATACAAACCCTCACCTACATGCACACCATGTCACAGACACAGACACAGACACAGACACACACACACACACACACACACACACATACCGTATCACTCACATGAGCACATGCGCATCACATGCTCACACACACACTCTAAAGTCCTTATCCCTCAGCGTTCATCCTCCACTCTTTTCCCCACTACCTCCCACCCCAGCCCCCTAGCCCTCCACCTCCTAAACCCACCCAAGTTCCACAACTGGGCCCTCCTCCCCACTAGATGCAGCTCCCCCCTCCCAGGATCTGCCCTCTGGAGTCCATGCCCCACCCATGCCAGGAATTCCTCCCCCTATACCCCACACCCCCACTTCTCTCCTGGCCTGGGAAATCTCTGGCTGGGCAATGCTGGTGACCCTGAACAAGTCACTGCCCTGCCCTGGGCCACAGCGTCGTCACCAGAGGTGAAACCTGCAGGTTAATGGGGAGATGGAGCTGGGAGGACACAACAAGGGAGAAAAGGCCTGTGGGCTTTTCAGGCCCTAGACGCAGCCTGGTTTCTCGCCACATTTCCCCATTCCAGACCTGCCCTGGACCCGCCCCTCAGCTCCCCGGCTCCTCCCTCACGTGTTCTGGCGGCTCCAGCCCTCCCCAGCCTCCTCCTGTCCCTCCATTCCCAGGCCAGCACCGTGAGCCCACTGGGTGCCCGGCTGCCCACACAGACACCTTCTGGAGCTGTCAACACTGAGAGGCCAAGGGTCAAATTCCTGCCCCACAAGAGTGCCCCATCCAGGGGTTCCCACCAGCCGATCCGGTCTCCCATTAGCCCATGCCTCTGCTGGCCTCACAGAGACCCCCTTGGGAGATTCTGGGTAGAATCTTGAGCTGAATTAATTTCCCAAACCTTTACCAGTTGTTCCTCTCCACCCCAGAGGTCTTCATCTCTGTAGTGTTCTGTCACACACACACACACACATACACACACGCACGCGCGCGCGGATGCACACCATACACATCACCATACACACACACACGCCATGCACATCGCTTGTCCTCCCGCTGCCCACCTGACCTCCCCTGCACCCAGCTATGAACAAGCAAGCTGCCCCAGGTCCACAGTCCTGCTTGCTTCACCAAACCTGCCCAGAAACCGCAGTCCCACAGCCCTCAAAGCTAGAACAGACTGGATCTCTGTGAGAAGTGGAGTAGACATTCTTTCTGGCTCCATTCTCATTGTCCATCCCCTCCAAATACCTCCTTAGATTCCTAAAGAAAACAAATGTTTAAGGCATAATTTGTTTTCATTATCTTGGAATTCCAATTATTGCAATCATAACAAAAGCCATTTAACATTTCTACATGCAATGTAACACTTTAAAAATAAAGCCAAAACAATTTTTTAAACAAAGTCAATTGACAAAACACATATATAGCAGCCAGCTTTCCAAAAGAAACAAATCCATAAGGAAAAGAAAAATGGGCAACGAATGCATATCATATCAGCCAGTGCTTACCTCGTACTTACTTTATCTGCACCCAAATCTGTTCTAAGCACTTTGTATAGTGTATGTTATTATCTCATTTTAAGAGAGGTAAAGCGAATGAATTTGAGTAAATGGCCCATGGTCACACAGCTAGTATGCAGAAAAGCCAGGATTTGAACCTTGGCAGTTTGAACTGCTGGATTACTTCTAACAAAGAAGAGAAAGAAACAAAATCTAATACTAAATATGAAAAAAAAAATGTTCAACTTCACTCAAATTAAAGAAACACAACTAGAATAGCAATAAAAAGCCATTTGTACCTGTCGGGTTATCAAATGACTAAATCATTTGCTAACAGTGTTAGGGAGTGTGTGGATAACAGTTTTGTCCTTTATTGGCGCATCCTCTTTAGGTGTTATCTATTGGTGCATCCTCTTTAGAGGGTAAGTTGACGACAGCTATCAAAATTAAAGGCGTTTCCTTTACCTCCATAACCAAAACTAATGAAATGAATATGCTTGTCCTTGGCCAAGCACATTCACTGCCAGGAACTTATCCTATAGATGTTCTCACCAAAAGTGCACACACACACACACACACACACACACACACACACACACACGATCTCTGTTGCCATTATTTTATATCAGCGAGACACAGGGAACAATATAAATGCCCATCAGTTGATCTGATTCAATGCACTGAGCTGCACACATTCAGAGAAATGCTATCTATTGAAAAGAATAAAAGCCTTTGTACACTGATTGAAATTTTACCTTTATATACTGATCATACAAATCACTGTGATTTTTTTAAAAACTCTCAGGAGGCGCATGCCATCAGCTGTACCACATCCACCCTCTACCCTGTGGCTGGTCCCAGAGGGCCCCACAGTCACCTCCTGACCACCTGGCTACTCCCTCACAAGCACCAGTGACTCTGGATCTTGGTTCTGGATGCTCCTCTCCCTTTCCCACCCCAAACCTCATCTCCAGGCATATGACCCACTCAGCGTCTTAACCTGATCCAGGCTCCCCAGTTCCAGTGCCTTCTGTGTCCATCCTTTCTCTCTTGTCTCTGCCTGTGTCCGCTCTCAAGACTCCAGACTGCCCCGTCTCTGAAACCTCACACTCCGACCTCACACTACAGGGCCGTTCAGAACTCTGCCACTATCAGCAGGTAGACCCTTCAGCCACAGCAGCATTTCCAGTCCTGAATCCAGTTATTCCATTCTCTACCCCTAACCTCCTTCAGTGGACAAGGCAGTGGCACCCCACTCCAGTACTCTTGCCTGGAGAATCCCACGGATGGAGGAGCCTGGTAGGCTGCAGTCCATGGGGTCGCTAAGAGTCGGACACGAGTGAAGTGACTTAGCAGCAGCAGCAGCAGCAGCAACCTCCTTTAGGGGCTTCCTGGTGGCTCAGATGGTACCGAATCTGCCTGCAGCGTGGAAGACTCAGGTTCGATCCCTGGGTCAGAAAGATCCCCTGGAGAAAGGGAATGGCTACCCACTCCAGTGTTCTTGCCTGGAGAATTCCATGGACAGAGGAGCCTGGAGGGCTACAGTCCATGGGGTTAAAAAGAGTCGGACACGACTTAGCCACTAGCACTGTCACTTTCTCCATCTCTGGGTCTGTCTTTACCTTGGATGTGTGCCCACCTCTCCCTGGCTGGAAGCTCTTCTTCTTTGCAAAGCTTTCCTCAGTTCCCAAAATGGGACTGTAAGTGTTGAGAGCAGAGACAAGACAGAGCAGACTGGTAAAGCAGAATCATCTTGGTGGGTAACGCTTGTCAAACCACCGGTGACCAATTCCAAGGTGACTCTCTGAGCTGACTGTCCAGTTTCTGCATGTAACCCCCTTACTCTATCAGTAAAAGCTCTTGCCCCATAACTGTGGGACAGCGAGGAGGAAGTCAGCCTCTAGACAGGTGTCTGCTCTCCCCAACCCCAGGTTGCGGGCATCCAAAATAAAGCAAACTTTTGTTTCCACCCACCTGACTTCTTTATTGGCTTTTGAGTGGCGAGAAGCTGGACCCCCACTTTCAGTAACAGGAAAGATCATCTTCACTGTGTGGGCGGCCTGTAGAGCATGGAACTGCACAGACACCTGTGGGCTTTAGGCACGGCTCCCATGGGGCTTGGGCAAGTTACTTCTCTCATTCCTTTATTTGCTGATATAGACGTTTAGAGAATGTTGACTCTGTGTAGCAATGCAGTATTTACCGGGTGAGAAATGAGTCTCAGAGAGAGTAATGTGACTCACACAAAGATAGATGGCTCACAAAAATGGCAGAGATGGAACAAAAATCCAGGCACCCTAACTTCTAGGTTAAGAAGATCTGGGCTAGAGATCTCCCTAGCAAGCCACCCCTCTAGTAGCTTCCAATCTGGGGTCACCTAAGTCTCATCAGAGCCCTATTTTCTAATCTTGAGAACACTGAATCCCCCAGAGGGCTACCAGATCATCTCCTGCAACAAGCAAGAACATGTAAGTATACGTAAGTATACAGGTAGCCACCTACATTTATAGCATATAGTCTCACCTTTCACCCTGAGGCCTCAAGAGTTATCTACATACCATTCCCTAGCCCTTTCCTTGAGCAAAATTCCTTAGTCATTTGTAGAAAATGAACAGTTACGCTGAGAAAGAAAAGGCGAATCAAGGGGACTTCCTTGGAGGTCCAGTGGCTAAGATTCTGAGCTCCTAGTGCAGGGGCCTGCACACCATGATGAAGATCGGATCAAAGATCCTATGTGCCGCAACTAAGACCTGGCACAGCCTAATTAATTTATTAATAATAAATAAAAATAAGTATTAAAAAAGGGAGAATCAGGACAGAACAGTTTTCTCCAAAAACATTGCAGATGGTATCTGCTTGCACCTTTGATCACTGTTAACTTTTCAGAGTTTCTTACTTCATTGTCTTTAATTATAAAGGCTGTCAATCAATACATCCTGCTTGTTAAAAACAACTCAAAAACTCAAGAAGCACATAGACAGAAAGATGAACGTCCTCTCTTCATGTCCCTAAATCTCACTCCCTGACTTGTCTGTATAGGTCACTACAATAGTGGCTGTCCTTTCAGTTTTTTTCTTTTTTAAATTCATTTTTCTCCTCCCTGGTGTTTGGAATTTTTTCCTACATATCTCAAGTTTATTAGTAATTAGATTTTAATGTATATTTTAGTATCTCTTTATTTTTAAATATTTTTATTTATTTATTTATTTATTTTTATTTGCTATAGATTTTACTAGATTCGTTACTCTCCACTGCTTGACATGCTCTTTGTCTTCTCTTGAGATGTCTCTGTTTTCATTCAAATTTAACTTTCATTTGTCTTAACTACCTTCTTGATTAGGCTCCTGAGAAATGGATCATGGATCTTGCAGATCTGAAAATATCTGCTTTCTGTTCTCACACTTAATGCCATTTTGGCTAAGATTCCTTTACCCTGGAAGCGAGGAGTCTTTTCCAAGGCCCTGAGGCTTGCCAAGTTGTAGGTGATAACTTCAGTGCCAGTATAATTCTATTTGCTTTGCAGATTACCTATTTTTGTTTTGATTGTTGGACTGTTTTTATGTCTGGAGATTTTCAGGATTTTCATTCTTTTTTTTAAGTTCTGAAATTTCACTAAGGTCTAGGTTCTAACAACTCAGAGAATTCAAATCTTCTGACATATCTCCTCTGGGATCCAACAAGAAACCAAACTTCCCCAGTCACTCTCATCAGGTGGTCCACTTTTTAATCTCTTCATTAAGTCTCCCAGGAGGACAATGGGAAAAAGAAAATCACCCTTCTCCAGCCACTGTTTTCCCAGTATGCCCCAAGTATAGATAAATTGAAGAATGAATGGATCTCTTATTTTCTCATTTGCACTTGAATCCCTGTTTCCTGCATTCTGTCCCTTTCTCTTAAGTTTACCTCTTTATTCCTTTTTAAAATATTTATTTATTATTTATGCATTTGGCTGTGCCAGTTCTTAGCTTTGCCACATGGGATCTTTGATCTTTGTGGCAGTATGCGGGATCTTTAGTTGTGGCATGTGATTTCTTAGTTGCAGCATCTGGGATCTAGCTCCGAGGGATGGAATCTGGGCCCCCTGCTTTGGGAGCAGGGACTCTTAGCCACTGGACCACCAGGGAAGTCCCCTGATCCTTAGTTTTCTCTCTTTTTTCCATTAAAAAAATATATATTCAAACATAGTTGATTTATAATGCTGTGTTAATTTCTGCTGTACAGCAAAATGACTCAGTTATACATATTTATGTTTTCTTTTTCATATTCTTTTTCATTTTGGTTTGTCACAGGATATTGAACGTATATAGCTTCCAGCACTATACAGTCCCACCCCTTAGCTTTGATAGAGTATGTCCTCCAGTAGCTTTCTGAGAAAGGTGAGGTAAATGTGTTGATAGAAATCCATGTCTGGATATTCCCTGTGCTCAAGAGTAACTCATGGTTTGTAAAGCTATAGAATTCTGAGTTGGAAAATGTTTTCCCTCAAAATTTTGAAGGTTTTGTGTTCTAGCTGCTAATAGTACTGCTGACAAGTCTGAAGTCATTCTGATTCTAGATTCTTTATTGAAAGTTTTTTTCTCCACTCTATATAAGTTGGTAGAGTCTGTTCTGTCCCTACCTTGATATCTGTTGGAGATTTCGTGGTCCATTTCAATCTGCAAACTCATATCCTTCAGTTCTGGAAGTTTCTCTGGGACTATTTCTTCTTTTGTTTCCCCTTACATTTTCCCTGTTCTCTCTTTCTGGGACTCTTCTTATTTAAACACTGGCCCTCTTGAATTGGTCCTCTAATTTTCTTATCTTTGATCTCCTATTTCTCATACTTTTATCCTTTGTCTCTTTCTATATTTTCTTCATATTCTCTTCAAAATTATTTGCTCAGATTTTCATTTCTGTTATCATAGTTTTTATTTCCAAGAGCTGGCTTCTTTTCTGAATATGCATTTTTTATTGTATCCTGCTCTTGTTTCAGGAATAAAGTATCTTCTCTTTCTTTTTGAAAATACTAATAAAACCAATGTTAATATTTTCATCTCCCTAGTCTCTGCTTCCTCCACATTTTTTTTCATGTTTGCTCTCTGAGCTTCAGTTTTTATGTGGAGACTCTTCTCAAATGACTGATTACTCCATGGCTGACAACTCACATTTCCAGGGGCAGCACCAACAACTCCATGAGTGTGGATGAAACATGTCAATGGTAGTCTCTCTACAGTGTAGGCAAAGCTGTTCACATGGAGAGATTCTAATATCAGTGTTTGGGGTCTTTCCTTTGCAGTTAGTTAGAAAAATCTTCCAAATTCCCTCTTAAGAGTCCACAAGCCTGACTTCTAACATTCTGGAAACCAAATGAGAAAAGAGAGCTGGGGATCTTAGCCCTTGGTTGTAAACTTTCCTTCATTCATCATATTTTCAGTAAGGTGTCTGTGCCCTACTGTGACTTGTTACAAAGACCCTCTGTTTAATCGCTCCACAGAATAAACCTGAAGTCCTCCGTGAAGGTGGGGAGGAACAATGTTCGGCCATTCTGAACAGAAGAGGGGATTCCAAAGTCCAATGGCTCATGGAATAGATTTCGACCAATCTTCCGATTTTTCCAATCAATTTTATTGAAGTAAAATAAAATGCATCCACTCTAAGTGTAAGTTGGATCTGTTTTGATAATAGTTACTTGTGTACCCACCACCAAAATAAAGAACATACCCATGACCACCAAAGAATTTCCTTATATCCCTTTATAATCAACCCCCACAGTCCTAGGCCCTGAGCAAATGCCTATCTCTTTCCTGTCACTATAGAATAGATGTGTCTCTTCTAGGATTTCATATAAATGAAATCCTACAGTGGGTACTTTTTAGTATTTAGCCCTTTTGCTCAACATAAATTTTTTGAGATTCATCCATGCTGCTGCATGGATAAATCTTCATTTCTTTTTATTGCTGAGTAGCATTACATCATGGCACAGTGGTGAGGAATCCACTTGCCAATGCAGGAGATACAGGAGACACAGGTTTGATCCCTGGGTCGGGAAGATCCCCTGGTGGAAGAAATGGCAATCCACTCCAGTATTCTTGCCTGGAAATCCCATGGACAGAGGAGCCCGGTGGGCTACAGTCCATAGGGTTGCAGAGTGTAAGTATGTGCACACACAGCATTATGTCATATGAATATAGCACAATCCATAATTTTTATGGACATATGAGTTCTTCCCAATTTGGAGCTATTTTGAATACCTGACATGAACACTTGTATATACACTTTTATGGGCATACATTTTCATTTCTGTTAGGTGAATAAATACCTGCTGCTGCTGCTGCTGCTGCTGCTGCTGCTAAGTCACTTCAGTCGTGTCCAACTCTGCGACCCCATAGACGACAGCCCACCAGGCTCCCCCGTCCCTGGGATTCTCCAGGCAAGAACACTGGAGTGGGTTGCCATTTCCTTCTCCAGTGCATGAAAGTGAAAAGTCAAAGTAAAGTCACTCAGTCGTGTCTGACTCTTAGCGACCCCATGGACTACAGCCCACCAGGCTTCTCCGTCCATGGGATTCTCCAGGCAAGAGTACTGGAGTGGGGTGTCATTGCCTTCTCCAGAATAAATACCTAGAAGTCGAACTACTGGGTCATAAGTAAATTGATGTTCAACTTTATAAGAAACAGCAATGTAGTTTTCCAAAGAGGCTATGCAATTTCACTTTTCTACCAGCAACACATGAACATTCTAGTTGCTCCACATATCCACTAATACGTGATAGTATCACTAATTCTAGTGATACTGGGGTTTGGTGAGTCTAATGGTGGTTCAATTTGATTTCCCTAATAATTGATAACATGAAACATAGTTTCCTGTGCTTGTTGGCCATTCATGCAGCTTACTCTGTGATGTGCATGATCAAATATTTCACCCATTCTTAAAGTGAGCTACTTGTTTTCAGCAGGTAAAGAATCTGCTTGCAATGCAGGAAACACAGGAGACACAGTTTCAATCACTGGGTTGGGAAGACTCCCTGGAGAAGGAAATGACAACCCACTCCAATATTCTTGCTGAGAAATCCCATGGACAGAGGCGCCTAGAGGGCTACAGTCCAATGCGGTCGCAAAGAATAGGACACGACTGAGCGACTAAGCACACACACACACATTTGTCTTCTTATTGAACTGTACTAATAACTGTTCTTTCTGTATTTTACATTCAAGCCCACTGTCAAATACATGGATTATGAATAGTTTATATTTGCAAGGATGACCTGACTTTTAATTTTCTTAATTTTCTTTTGAAAAACAGAAAGTTTTATTTTTAGGAAGTCTAATTTATCAAATGTTTTCTTTTATGATTCATGCATCTTGTGTCTTATCAAAGAATTCTCTCTCTCTACTCCAAGACTGTAAAGATTTTCTCTTATGTTTTCTTTAGAAGTTACATAGTTTTAGCTTTTGTGATAATGTTTATGATCCATTTATACTTCATTCTTGTGTATGAAGCTCCTTTTTCTTGAGCTCCTTTTTCTCTAACAGATACCCAGTTCTTTTAGGACCGTTTGTTGAAAAGACTATTCTTCCCCAATTAACTGCCTTTTTGTCTTTGTTGAATTTCAATTGACCATACATCTATGGGCCTGTTTTTAGATTCTGTTCCATTCCATTGGTCTGTGTGTCTATCCTTTTGCCAATATCATACTGTCTTAATTACTGTGGCTTTATACTAAGTCTTGGAATTTGGTAGCACAAGTCCCCCAGTATTAAGCTCAGTATTAAGGGCAAGTTTAGGGTAGTCTTTACTATAGACTGACTAGTTTAGGCTTTCCACTAGTGTGTGATGCTCCCAGGGTCTCCACTGAGTGCCCAGGGTGCTTATTAAGGATTCTCCTCTCTGACTGGTTCTAACTTGAATGAGTTCTGAAAATTGTTCAGCTTACAATTCCCCAGTCATTCTTTGCCTAATCTCATGGATCATCACTCTACACATACAAGACTGGTTACTCAACCATGTACTCAAGGAGAATTCCTGCAGATTTCTGAGGCTCTCTCTCTGTAGATCCCTTCTGCTTTCTCCCAGCTGCCTTAACAGTCAACTTTCTTGGGTCTAAGATAGTGTATTTTAAAAACCTAGAGTTCCCCTGCTGTGTGTCTCCCTTACTGCTCACACAGACACTTCATTATTATTGGTCATCCTGGTGGCCAAATGTGTGGGAAGTTTTCCCCACACCAAGCAGTTCTGCAACACCATCCGGGTCCTACAGTCTAACTCAGTTCTGACGTTTAATCTACCTAGAGACAGGATCAGGCCCTATAGATCAAGGACTCAGTCCCACAGAATCGCCCCCTCCTTTCAGTCCAGGCTGTCAGGTATGCTTCTGATTGATTGGCTGAAAATCTGAGGTTCCCACAACTCCATCCTCAGGTTCCATCAGTTTACTAGAGTGACGCACAGAACCCAGGGACACACTTATTTATACTAACCTGTATATTAAAGGATGTGATTTTAAAAAAAGGAGACAGCCAGAGGAAGAAACACTTGGGGTGAGGTGTGGGTAGGTCTCAAGAGCAGAAACTTCTGTCCCCATGAAGTTAGATTGCGCACCTTCCCCAGCCCCATTCATGGATGTTTTCTGCAATTTGGAAGCGTCCCAAACACCCTTCTCTTGGGATCTTATGCGGACTTCTTCACATCAATTCAGTTCAGTTCAGTCACTCAGGCACGTCCGACTCTTTGTGACCCTATGGACCGCAGCACGCCAGGCCTCCCTTGTCCATCACCAACTCCCGGAGCTTGCTCAGACTCATGTCCATCAAGTTGGTGATGCCATCCAACCATCTCGTCCTTTGTTGTCCCCTTCTCCTCCTGCCTCAGTCTTTCCCAGCATCACGGTCTTTTCCAATGAGTCAGTTCTCCGCACCAGGTGGCCAAAGTGTTGGACTTCACACAGGCATGATCAATTATTAATTTCATTTCTAGCCCTTCTTCCCTTTCTGGAAAATGAGGGGTGGAAACAAAAGTTTCAAGCTTCTAATCAAGGCTCGACATCCAGGAGCTCACCCAGAGTCTCCTCAAAATAACAAAAGACGCTTCGACTGCTCTTATCACTTGGGAATTCACAAGGGCTTTAGGAGCCCTGTGTCAGAGACAGAGCCAAAGACCAGACGTTACAACAAAAGATGCTCCCTAGGCGCCTATCACTTAGGGAATTGTAAGGGTTTTAGGAGCTCTGTGCTGGGAATGGGCAGTTAAGGGCAGAGACCTATATATATACATACATTTTCAAAACAACCAACTGTGTTTGTATTCAGAGAAACAAACTTCACTGCAGTTTGTGTGGGTTTCAGAGGGAAACAGAGGTAAAGACATGTGTTCAATCTGCCATATTTATTTCTTTACATGATGACTTCCCAAGTAGACAGCGGGGCCTGCCAGGGTAAGGACTAGTAACTCTATGTCCATTTTCCCAGTCTCTAGCCCAGGATCTGACTCTCAGTGTTGTGGCTGAGTTGCTCAGTTTTTTTGCAACCCCATGGACTGTAGCCAGCCAGGCTCTTCTCTCCATGGGACTTCCCAGGCAAAAGTACTGGAGTGGGTTGCCACTTCCTTCTCCAAGGGATCTTCCAAACCCAGGGACCGAGCCTGTGTCTCTTGTACCTCCTCCACAGACAGGTGGATTCTTTACCACTGAGCCACCAAGGAAGCCCCCCAACCCTCATTAGGTGCTCACTAATGTTAGTTGAATAGAGTTCAAATAAAAGTTGTTCTTTGGCCATTTAATACATCAAACAGATGAAATATTTGGTGAATTTATGAAGACAATTTAAAATAGATTCTCATCTCCAGGAAATGCCTTAACTCCATGGAACATATAGCAGCCAAACATTCTAACTGGAATTTCTCCAGCCAGCAATTCCTCAATGCAGCTAGACACTTCTTATTTGAAACTTGTCAAGAGACAGCAAGAATGTTCCGGAAGGGGCCACTTTCTTTCAGCCAACACTATAGTTCCCACAGTCCCACTGGCCAGAAAACTCTCTCTTCCTCATACCTCTGTGTACACAGACTTTAAAAGAAATCACGTAGGCACAGCAAGGGGCTCTGAACTTCAGGAGCTCAAGACCTGCCGTTTGTCAGTCAGGTTCCAATAGGGAGAAAAGGGTCACACTAGTTTTTTGAACAGAAAGAATTCTGAAAGAAATTGGAAAACCTATACAGAAAGAATTTAATGTAAAGAACTGTTAACTAAATGTAGAGTTGTTAACTGGGAGATTGAAAGCGTGCCCTAAGATATCACGGAACTGGCACTGACAGTCGTAGATGGTGTAACTAGGGTTGAAGGAACAAAGGAATGAGGTTAGAGGTGTTAAAACTCAGAACCTTAGAAGAGGGGCCCCTGGAACAAAGGACTCTGGGGAGGAGGCGCTGCTTGGCTGGCACTGGTACCTCTAGTAGGAGGCACAGTGAAGCTTATTGATTCTTCAAGTGTTGGGAAAACTGCCAACTAGATTCAACTACAACTACAGGACAGAGCTGCTGTCAGCGTGAAGGCACATTACTGGGGCATTGCGTGAGGACCGGAAACGCACAGAATGCACCGTGCACTCTCCCTCTGGCGCCCCCTACTGGCAGGTCCTAACAGAGCGAGCTTGAAAAACAGGTCTTGACTGCACATCGGAGCTAAGGCACAAATAGATGAGAAAAGAGAAGCTAAAGGCAAAGGAGAAAAGGAAAGATATACTCACTTGAATGCAGAGTTCCAAAGAATAGTATGGAGAGATAAGAAAGCCTTCCTCAGCGATGTATGCAAAGAAATAGAGGAAAACGATAGAATGGGAAAGACTAGAGATCTCTTCAAGAAAATTAGAGATAGGCTCAATAAAGGACAGAAATGGTATGGACATAACAGAAGCAGAAGATGTTAAGAATAGGTGGCAAGAATACACAGAAGAACTATACAAAAAAGATCTTCACGACCCAGACAACCACAATGGTGTGATCACTCACCCAGATATCCTGGAATGTGAAGTCAAGTGGGCCTTAGAAAGCTTCACTATGAACAAAGCAAGTGGAGGTGATGGAATTCCAGTTGAGCTATTTCAAATCCTAAAAGATGATGCTGTGAAAGTGCTGCACTCACTATGCCAGCAAATCTGGAAAACTCAGCAGTAATCACAGAACTGGAAAAGGTCAGTTTTCATCCCAATCCCAAAGAAAGGCAATGCCAAAGAATGCTCAAACTACCACACAATTGCATTCATCTCACACACTAGTAATGTTCAAAATTCTCTAAACCAGGCTTCAACAGTACATGAACCGTGAACTTCCAGATGTTCAAGCTGGATTTAGAAAAGGCCAGAGGAACCAGAGATCAAATTACCAACATCTACTGGATCATCAAAAAAGCAAGAGAGTTCCAGAAAAACATCTACTTTTGCTTTGTTGACTATGCCAAAGCCTTTTACTGTGTGAATCGCAATAAACTGTGGAAAATCCTAAAAAAGATGGGAATACCAGAACATCTGACCTGCCTCTTGAAAAATCTGTATGTAGGTCAGGAAGCAACAATTAGAACTGGACACGGAACAACAGACTGGTTCCAAATAGGAAATGGAGTACGTCAAGGCTGTATATTGTCACCCTGCTTATTTAACTTATATGCAGAGCACATCATGAGAAACACTGGGCTGGAAGAAGCATGGGCTGGAATCAAGATTGCCAGGGAAATATCAACAACCTCAGATATGCAGATGACACCACCCTTATGGCAGAAAGTAATGAGAAACTAAAGAGCCTCTTGATGAAAGTAAAAAAGAGAGTGAAAAAGTTGGCTTAAAACTCAACATTCAGAAAACTAAGATCGTGGCATTTGATCCCATCACTTCATGGCAAATAAATGGGGAAACAATGGAAACAGTGACAAACTTTATTTTCTTGGGCTCCAAAATCACTGCAGATGGTGACTTCAGCTATGAAACTAAAAGATGCTTACTCCTTGGAAGATAAGCTATGACAAACCTAGACAGCATATTAAAAAACAGATACATTACGTTGCCAACAAAGGTCCATCTAACAAAGCTATGGTTTTTCCAGTAGTCATGTATGGATGTGAGAGTTGGACCACAAAGAAAGCTGAACACCGAAGAATTGATGCTTTTGAACTGAGGTGTTGGAGAAGACTCTTGAGAGTCCCCTGAACAGAGAGGAGTTCCAATCAGTCAATCCTAAAGGAAATCAGCCCTGATATTCGTTGGAAGGACTGATGTTGAAGCTGAAACTCCAATACTTTGGCCACCTGATGCAAAGAACTGACTCATTGGAAAAGACCCTGATGCTGGGAAAGATTGAAGGCAGGAGGAGAAGGGGAC
Source organism: Madoqua kirkii (assembly GCA_006408675.1). Classification (NCBI taxonomy): domain Eukaryota; kingdom Metazoa; phylum Chordata; class Mammalia; order Artiodactyla; family Bovidae; genus Madoqua; species Madoqua kirkii. The sequence goes on from SJYC01071761.1 coordinate 59,886, forward strand.
AACAGAGGATGAGATGGTTGGGTGGCATCACTGATGCGATCGACATGAGTTTGAGTAGGCTCTGGGAGTCGGTGATGGACAGGGAAGCTTGGCATGCTGCAGTCCATAGCGTCGCAAAGAGTCGGACACAACTGAACAACTGAACTGAACTGATTATACCCATCAACTGGGAATCCCATTTAGCCCACACCACATTTTTCTGAGCTGACTGAACCAACTCATCGTTTTGGCATTTGCCCACATATCACCCCCTCGGTCTTAGGTGCAATGACCAAGTCCCTAAAACAACCAGCTTAGCCATGGGTTGGATGGACTGAGGTGCCTTCTGCTGGCTTTCTCACTGAGTTGTGCAATTAAAATGTCTTTGCTGTTTCCATTCCTGCCATCAGTCCTGGTAAACAGCAGATACACCTTAAATGCTCCTTGAATAAAAACAAACTTGTATTCAAATATACACTAATTAAATCAAGTAAGGGGTTTTTTTTTGCCTATTAAATTATAGGCTCTCTTTTTAAAATGATAATATGTCAGTGTCCTTTCAGTGTGGCATTCAAATTAGGTCAAACTTTTTGAAAATAATTAGTGAAAAAAATATTCATGAAGATGTTCATTAAGGCAGTGTATGTGGGGAAAGGGAGAGGAGAGAGAAGATAAGGAAAGAGGAAGATGGAGGAGAAGGGAGGAGAGGGGGAGAGCCAGCCAGCAGCTCACATATCCCACAAAACGGGAGCAGTTGTGTAAGTTATGAAAGAATTTTTCATTAGTACATGCCTGCATTTAACATCAGAGTTATGGAACTAGTGTTGTACTATGCAAAAAATATATAGATACATATATATTTATCTTCAAGGAGGTTGGTAGCAAACAAGACTGAAGTCAGAGCTATCTGGTTTCCAGTCCTAGCTCAATCACTTACTAGAAGTGTAACTTTTAACAGTCTCCCTGAGCCTCAGTTTATCTCTAACATCAGGTACAGTAAGGATTAAAGAGGAAACGACACATACAGAGCCTGGCACACACTACATATTTCATAAGTAGTAAGTATTTTTATTATTGCCTTAGGTAAACATGCAGGCTGAAAGGTGTAGCAACATTAAAGCTGTAATTATATTTAAGAGAAAACAGGTGCATGTAGGGGAGACACTGAAAGGAAATGCACTAACATACTACATAATGTTTGTATTTGAGTGGTAAAATTATGGATGACCTTTTTTCTGTCTTTCAAATATTAACCATGCAATCTGGAACATTTACAGTGGCAAAACAAGAATCATTTTGAAGGGCAAGTTTTGAGAAAAATCTCCCAAAGATCGGGAAATGTAATGATTCATTGGTCAGTGAAAAGTCCAAAATGTTGCTTACTTGCCTGTATAATTCAATCCCAGTGCTGTAAGATAGGTCCAAAGGAAGCAGGCATACATGCCAGAGAGCAGTAGGGATGGGCAGGGGATGGCAGGTGGGGGTGGGTGCTTGTCTCTACACAGAAGAGGGCATCCTTGGCTATAAGAGATGATGAAAGTGTGAAAATTAAAATGACCCGTGTGGTGTGTTGGGACTGATATTCAAGGTATAAATATGGACTCATGGCCTTCAAATTAGTCAGATAAGTTAAAAAACATAGGTTTAAGTTGCATTCAAATGAATGTTGCTACTGCTCAGTCGCCAAGTTGTGTCCAACTCTTTGCAGCTCCGTGGACTGCAGCTCCCTGTCCCTCACCATCTCCCGGAGTTTGCTCAAGTTCATGTTCATTGAATTGGTGATGCCATCCAACCATCTCATCCTCTGTCACCCTCTTCTCTTTCTGCCTTCAGTCTTTCCCAGCATCAGGGTCTTTCCCAATGAGTCAGCTTTTCGCATCAGATGGCCAAAGTATTGAGGCGCGCGGGCACACACACACACACACACACACACACACACACATACATACATATATATTCCTTACCTCTGTTCACTGATGCCTTAGATTCAATAAACTGTTATTTATTCAATAAATATATGTTTATTTTTTAATTTGAATTGTGTCTAATAGGAGTCTTTATTGAATTAGTTGCAATATTGCTTCTGTTTTATGCTTTGGTTTTTTGACCACGAGGCTTACATGATCTTAGCTCCCTGACCAGGGGTTGAATCCCTGCCACATGCATTGGAAAACGAAGTCTTAACCCCTCAACCACCAGGGAAATCCCATATATTTCCATTAAAATTTTCATTATGTCCCTGCTATTCACCACCTAAACAGGTTTTGTAGTCACCCAGTCCAGAAAATTAACGCTTGAAGGTAACATTCTGTTCCTGGCTAAAGAGTCGGAAAGTCACTGGCAACATTTCAAAAGCTATGCGCATACCCAGTGCCAAGATCTTGGTTTCTACACCATTATCCACCAAAGGAAGCTAAGTTGCCTTGGAGAAATACAAGTTCCAGGGCTGGGACAGATAAACCACAAGATGAGTCAGGACTACCTTGTTCCAGAAATTTGGGAAATGCTTAAAGAATGGACAGACTTATCAAAAGGACACAGAAGCCACCTTGAAGGGGTTCCCACCCGCCAAGGTGGAGATAATCTGAGCCTCAAAATAAAGAATAAATAAAATAGGAATCGCTGAGCCTACTCTAATATAAATAAATGAATGGATAGATAAATAAATATGAAGAAGAGAAAGTTTATTTCCCATACAGATGATGCCAACTAATAAATGTAGAAGTAATCCTGAATTTGGCAATCAGTATAGTAAGAAGCCAAGAAACACCAGCGGTCCTAGTGGGAGGAAATTTGGTAAGGATCAGGATACTTGAATCATCCCAAAGTATCTCTCCACAAGGTACATTTTATTTACAAAGAGGAAAAAAAAAAGGTACTTTAGAGTGGCGAAACCTGGCCAACTATTATCAAAGTTAGCATCATCAATAATGGGACAAGTTGAAATCGTACACCGCCTTACAGGATACACGCAACATCCCTTCTGTGATACTCCTGCCCATAACGCATACTCACGAGGAAGCACCAGACAAACCCAACTCATGGGTCATTCTACAAGATAACTGGCTTATTATAATCCTCAAAAGTGTCAAGGTCATGAAAATCAAGACTGAGAAACTGTTCCAGATTAAAAGGGATTAAGAAGATGTGATGACCAAATGCAGTTAACGCTGGATGCTTTCCCTGCAGAAGATATTACTGAGACAACTGGTAAAGTCTGAAACCCCCTCAGATTGGGGTCTGATGATTAGGTGGCAGGAATGTATCAATATGAATCTCCTGGTTGTGATGGCTCTAATGTGGTTGAGTAAGAGAGAATGTCTTGTAAGAAATACACATTAAATATTTCAGTGGTAAAGGAGCACCAGCTCAGCAACTCACTCTCAAATGGTTCAGAAAAAAAAGTTCCTTGTACTATCCTTGCCACTTTTCCCTAAGTTAGAGATGATTCAGAGGAAAATTAAGTTCAAAAAGTTTATTTCAGCTGTGGCCAAAGGCCCTGCCTCTTTATCTTACTAAAAGCAAAGGCTGCAGCCAGTTCAGTCAGCAAACCTGTTTGTCTTGATGGTTGGGGACAGACTGCCAGGCATGGGTTGGGCAAACAGCTCAAGGGATCAGACCAGAGGTTGGGAGGGCTGGGGCAGCAGCTTCAGCCATGCCTTATGTGAGGAACCTCAGCGGGGGACACTTAGGAAGAGCTCAGACGCTTATGATCTCTGGGACTCAGGGTAAGAGGAGGAACAAAGCAGGATACTTCCCACACCTAGCTAGCACCAAGCCCCTTCCCATCACGCCCTAAAGGATGAGAGAAGGCAGAGCTTGTAAAAAAGAAGGAGAGGGAGGAGAGAGAAGAGAGAATGACCTTGAATTTCTGGTACCATCACATTGTTGATACAATAAATATGTATTTAGTCCATAAAGTCACCAAACTCTGTTGTCCTTGGACCTCTATGCCCTTTCCCCAGCATTGTGTCCCCAGCAGCAGTGGGCAGGATCCTGCTGATGCAGGAGCCTAGGGACCCAGGAGAGGGCTGTTTGGGGAGCAGGTGTCCCAGTAGTCAGTCACTGAGGGATTGGGAGGTTTGAGGTTTTTCAGCTACTCAGCAAAGTTGCTGCTTCATTTTTTTGCATATTTTAGTAGGTTTAATGTTTTCCCTGAGATAATTCTGCAACTTTCAAGAATGGAAAAGAAATACACATTTGTCAATACATATCTCAGCAGTGGCCACAGGACTGGAAAAGATCAGTTTTCTTTCCAATCCCAAAGAAGGGCAATACCAAAGAATATTCAAACTACCATACAATTACACTCATTCCACATGTTAGCAAGGAAGGTTATGCTCAAAACCCTTCAAGTTAGGCTTCAGCAATACATGAACTAAGAGCTTCCAGATATACGAAAGGCCAAGGTTTAGAAAAAGGAAGAGGATTCAGAGATCAAATTACTAACATTCACTGGATCATAGAGAAAGAAAGGGAATTTCAGAAAAACATCTGCTTCTGCTTCATTGACTACACTAAATCCTTTGACTGTGTGGATCACAACAAACTGTGGAAAATTCTTAAAGAAATGGGAGTACCAGACCATTTTACCTATCTCCTGAGAAACTTGTATGTGAATCAAGAAGCAACAGTTAGAACCAGACATGGAACAATGGATTGGTTCAAAATTGGGAAAAAGAGTTCATCAAGGCTGTATCTTGTCACCTTGCTTATTAAATTTCTATGCAGAGTGCATCAAGAGAAATGCCAGACTGGATGAATCACAAGTTGGAATCAAGACTGCTGGGGGAAATATCAACAACCTCAGATATGCACATGATATCACTCTAATGGCAGAAAGTAAAGAGGAACTAAAAGAGTTTATTAATGAGGGTGAAAGAGAAGAGGGAAGAGATGGCTTAAAATTCAACATTTGAAAAACAAATTGCATCTTGTCCCATCACTTCATGGCAAATAAAAGGGGGAAAAGTGGAATCAGTGACAGGTTTTATTTTCTTGGGCTCCAAAATCACTGAGGACAGGGACTACACCCATGAAATTAAAAGATGTTTGCTTCTTGGAAGAAAAGCTGTGACAAACCTAGACAAGCGTATGAAAAAGCAGAGACAGCGCTTTGCTGACAAAGGTCCGTATAATCAAACTTATGGTTTTTCCAATAGTCATGTACAGATGTGAGTTGGACCATAAAGAAGGCTGAGCACCAAAGAATTGATGCTTTCAAATTGTGGTGCTGGAGAAGGCTCTTGAGAGTCCCTTGGACTACAAAGAGATCAAACCAGTCAATCCTAAAGGAAACCAACCCTGAATATTCCTGTCTCTGCAAACGGTGACCATTCAGCACAATATACAGCGCCCATGTATTGGGTGGGCTTAGGTGGGGATGAGTATCTCTTGCAACATTTAGTATTTTCACTACACTATGTAGATCTCCTGGGCTTCCCAGGTGGCGCTAGTGGTAAAGAATCCACTGACTAGTGCCAGAGATCTAAGAGACCCAGATTCAATCCCTGGGACGAGAAGACCTCCTGGAGCAGAAAACATGCCATTTCATGGCATCCGGTCCCATCATATCATGGCAAATAGATGGGGAAACAGTGGAAACAGTGGCTGACTTTGTCTGGGCTCCAAAATCACTGTAGATGGTGATTGCAGCCATGAAATTAAAAGACACTTACTCCTTGGAAGAAAAGTTATGATCAACCTAGATAGCGTATTAAAAAACAGAGACATTACTTTGCCAACAAAGGTCCGTCTAGTCAAGGCTATGGTTTTTCCAGTGGTCATGTATGGATGTGAGAGTTGGACTATAAAGAAAGCTGAGTGCCCAAGAATTGATGCTTTTGAACTGTATTGGAGAAGACTCTTGAGAGTCACTTGGACTGCAAGGAGATCCAACCAGTCCATCATAAAGGACATCAGTCCTGGGTGTTCATTGGAAGGACTGATGTTGAAGCTGAAGCTCCAATACTTTGGCCACCTGATGCGAAGAGCTGACTCATAGGTAAAGCCCCTGATGCTGGGGAAGATTTAAGGCAAAAGCGGGTGGCAGATGATGAGATGGTTAGATAGTATCACCAACTCAATGGACATGAATTTGAGCAAACTCTGGGAGATAATGGAGAATAGAGGATTCTGACGTGTGACGATTCATGGAGTCACAAAGAGTCAGACCAGACACGACTTAGCGATTGAACAACATCTCCTCCAAGTGACTATGAGCTGCTGTAGGTAAAAGCTGTGCAAAGTCAGCCTCAAGTGGCATTGCTTTATCCACTCTTTCCCAGTCTCTAATAAGGGCTGGACCACAGCCAGTGCTCAGTGAATGCTCTGTTTCTGTCTCGGGGTGTGTGTGTGTGTGTGTGTGTGTGTGTGTGTGTGTGTCTGTGTGTGTGTGCATGTATGTGATTCAGTGGACCTTTTGCTTCATGTCTGAGTGGCAGAGATAAGTCCCATCACCATAACTTCCCCCTATCTGTCCATGTGCAAAGGCTCTCTGAGCCATCTCAGTGCAAATCACATGTTGTATGGGGATGTCTGGAGTGTTGTGTTTAGCTGCTGAGAATGGGTAAGCCATAGTTTGCTGTCCTTGAAAGAAAGTGAAAGTGAAGTCGCTCAGTCGTGTCTGACTCTTTGCGACCCTGTGGACTGTAGCCCACTAGGCTCTTCTGTCCATGGGATTCTCCAGGCAAGAAAACTGGAGTGGGTTGCCGTTTTCTGCTCCAGGGGATCTTCTCGCCCCAGGGATCGAATCTGGGTCTCTTAGATCTCCTGCACTAGTCAGTGGATTCTTTACCACTAGCGCCTCCTGGGAAGCCCAGGGGATCTACATAGTGTAGTGAAAATACTAAATGTTGCAAGAGACACTCATCCCCACCTAAGCCCACCCAATACATGGGCGCTGTACATTGTGCTGAATGGTCACAGCTTGCAGAGACAGGAAAAGACAGAACCTCCTGCCCAGTCACAGGTGTAGGAGAGAGCATTCAAAGTAGGCATTTCCACATCTCCAATGTTCATCAAAGCCTGGAGAAAGTTCATCTGGGTCTTCATTGGAGACTGCTAAAATCTAGATGAAGAAGAGAGGTTCTCGAGGAATCAAGATAGGTCTCTGGGTGTTCCAAGCTGGATTCAGGAGCTCTGATAGAAATGAGGCAGTCCCCAGCTATAGGGCCATAGGCCCCACCCCCAGCAGCAGCAACAGCTATGAAAGCAAAGCCTTCCAGGGCTTGGCTGGGTCCTTTTCAGGATATTTTATCAAAAGCATCTACATATCACAAAGCCCATGTCAACAACACCTTCAGCCCACAGACCTGGGGGTGCTCAGTTCAGCCCTAGGGCCCTGGCTTCCCAGCTCCATCACTGGCAGTGGGCATCCCATCACGATAAGGTAGCAACCAGGTGCATGCCTGCTCCTGCCTGGGTCCAGCATCTGACCCCAGTGTGACCTCCCTCCTCCTGGACTTGGGCTTGACTCATGCTTCCAGAATGGGATCATGGGGATTCCTGCTGCCCCACGGTAGCTGACTCATAGCTGGCCCAGGGATAACTCTGGAAGGGGCTCAGGGCAGCTGTCAGCTCTCAAGGAAGAGATACCTATGGTTCCCTAAGTACCATGGGCCAGCCCCAGGCACACTGCCATATTCCATTGGTATAATGACACTGTTGGCTAATTCCTAGAAAGGAAGAAAGTGAAGTTCAGAAAAGATCATGCACACAGCCAGCCTCCCACTTACTCTTGAGAGACTCTCTGGGGCCAGCCAGCGCCCTGGGAACCGCCATTTGTTCGTTCATTCCCCCAGCCAGCATTTATTGAGGGCTTCCTGCCCTCTGCTTCAAGGCCTCTCAGTCCCTGAGGGCAGCCTGCAGGAGGCCCACCCAGCTCTCCTGGAGGAGCCAGGCTTGACTGGGAAAGGGAGGTTCCTGGCCCCCAGGAAGGCACCCCCCAGGTGTCCCACTCCCTGCCAGGGTACTGCTTTGGCAGCAGAGGAGGGTTCTCTGGCTGGGACTGGGGCATCAGCTGGGCTGTGGGCTCCTGCACCCAGGAGGTGCTTCAGTGCGGGAAATGTGCTTGTTCTCCCAGCCTTAGCCTGCGGCAGGTGGGCAGGTAAGGGAGGCAGTCTCTTCTCATTCCTGTGGTTTCAGGTGCCTGGATGATGTCAGGCCTGAGTGATGCGTGGGACTCACTGTGTCTGGGGCCTGACTGGAGGTGGAGTCATTTCTTTGGAAGCTTATAAATCACTAACGACTTCCCCTTTCAGCCCTGCCCCACCCCTGGCCTAGGAGGAGTTGCTCCGCAGGTACACAAAGGCAGCTTGCCCCACCCCCCACCCTCCGTGTCGTGCACCGCAGATCCAGTCCGCCTCCCGTGGGGCTCCTCTCCCCCACTCTGCAGTGGTAACATATATACATACACACCAACCTACCTCGCAGGCAGCCAGCCTGTCTTGGACACCCAGGTGCATGCTGTAAGCGGTCCCACGCGCGTGCTCACAGCCCCTCACTCGCACTCACACTCTGTCTTCACGCTACCCCCATGCTCAGTTGTGTCCCCAAGCACAGATGAACTCACCTGCCAGAGCCCTCAAGCTCTCCTCCAGGAAACCACAAAGCCATGTGTCTTTCCACTGTTCCATGTGCTCTGGAGTGTGCACATACACAAACCCCAGTATTCACGGGGCTTACATACAAATAACACACCGAGACTTCCCCGGTGGCTCAGATGGTAAAGCATCTGCCTACAATGCGGGAGATCTGGGTTCAATCCCCCGGTCGGGAAGATCTCCTGGAGAAGGAAATGGCAACCCACTCCAGTATTCTTGCCTGGACAATCCCATGGACAGAGGAATATGGTAGGCTACAGCCCATGGGGTTGCAAAGAGTCGGACACGACCGAGCGGCATTTACTTACTTACATACAAACAACAGCCTGCAGGGGCCTGCATTTCACACACACACACACACACACACACACACTACTGCATGCACTCGACATGACCACAGACACACTCCAACCACACATCCACACCGGGCACACACACCCAAATCTACACACACCATCACACACTCAGGCACACCCCCACACAAACAAGTGTGACTGTCATGATGTCTGGGAGGACAGCGTGAGCCAGCAGGGAGCTGAAGCCTACACAAAGCCGCAATCCCCAGCCTCACCTCTAGGGGCCGCTGCTCGGCCCGAAGCCCTGGCTCAGCGGTGGGGACAGAAGTGGCCTTAGGCACGGTCCTCCCGTTGTCAGGAGGAGAGGGACTTTCTGGAGACAAGACTGCTCCGAACTTCTGAACTTCCCACAGTGTGTGGAGTGACCTCCCACCCAGGTGGGCAAGGACTCCAAGAGGAGAGTCTGAACGGGGACAAGTGAATGGAAGAGAACCACAGGGAACAACAAGCGGCAGAGGTAAGAATGAAGACGTGGGGGTCCTGGGGGGAACCAGGAGACAGGGAAGGACTGGGCGAAGAAGAAGAGAGAAAGGGAGGGAGATGGAAAGGATGTGCCAGAGATGGGAGGGACACGAGAGGAAGGAGGTAAGGGAGGCGTGTGAGAGACGGGAAGGAAAGAGGCTGCTTAGAGACGGCAACAGGGCTCAGTACACCTTCTCCAGGGCCAGAAAGAGGGGTGGCTCTTTCTGTCTCCTAGACTGGCTGGACCACCCTCCATCCTACCCCCACCAACAGCAAGCACCTAGAGGGCGTACTCCACCTTGGTGCCTTGGCCAGCCCCAACCTGCCACCCACCAGACACATGAAGACCCCTTCAACAAGACCCTGATGGCAGGTGCCCCAGGAGGGGGCCCTAGGGTGTGAGCATCTCTCACCTCAACTCACCCAGCTGCTCCCCTGGGGTCTGGGGAAAGCTGGGACCCCTGAGACAGAGCTGGAATGTCTTGTTGCTGGAATCCTTCCTGCCAACGGCAGGCCTATTGCCTCCTGCTCAGGGCTCTGTGAAATAAGAAGTCAAGCTGTAAAAACGCCAAGATTTGGAGACTTTCAGAGCTGGGGAAGTTCCAGGTTCTCACCCCTTTATGTCTAAGTGGTCACCCCATCTTGCCTGTTCCATCCAACCCTGGTCCCACTCTTGGTCCCACTCTCACAGGATAAGAAGTGAGCCTAGTAAGCTGGAATGTTCTGAGACACCAGCTCAGAGTACAGAGGAGCAAAGGAGGCCTTGGACCCACATCTTGTCCACCAGCTCCTCACCCTGGACACGCTCCCAGAACCCCTGTCCCTGCAGCCTTTCCCAAAGCACTTCAAGAGGTTCATGTCATGCCCAGAGTCCACCTAGGCTTCAGCCAGATTCTTTGTCTTTTCTATTTATATGGATCTTTTTTTAAAAGTCTTTATTGAATTTGTTGCAATATCGCTTCTATTTTTTTATGTTTGAGTGTTTTGGCTCTAGGTATGCGGAGGAATCTTAGCTCCAGGACTCAAATCCACATCCCCTGCATTGGAAGGTGAAGTCTTAACCACTGGACCTTCAAGGAAGTTCCTTTGCCACAGATTCTGCCTCTCTGAACTTCCATGCCCCAGAATTCGGGAACACATCCACACCGGGCACACACACCCAAATCTACACACACCATCACACACTCAGGCACACCCCCACACAAACAAGTGTGACTGTCATGATGTCTGGGAGGACAGCGTGAGCCAGCAGGGAGCTGAAGCCTACACAAAGCCGCAATCCCCAGCCTCACCTCTAGGGGCCGCTGCTCGGCCCGAAGCCCTGGCTCAGCGGTGGGGACAGAAGTGGCCTTAGGCACGGTCCTCCAGTTGTCAGGAGGAGAGGGACTTTCTGGAGACAAGACTGCTCCGAACTTCTGAACTTCCCACAGTGTGTGGAGTGACCTCCCACCCAGGTGGGCAAGGACTCCAAGAGGAGAGTCTGAACGGGGACAAGTGAATGGAAGAGAACCACAGGGAACAACAAGCGGCAGAGGTAAGAATGAAGACGTGGGGGTCCTGGGGGGAACCAGGAGACAGGGAAGGACTGGGCGAAGAAGAAGAGAGAAAGGGAGGGAGATGGAAAGGATGTGCCAGAGATGGGAGGGACACGAGAGGAAGGAGGTAAGGGAGGCGTGTGAGAGACGGGAAGGAAAGAGGCTGCTTAGAGACGGCAACAGGGCTCAGTACACCTTCTCCAGGGCCAGAAAGAGGGGTGGCTCTTTCTGTCTCCTAGACTGGCTGGACCACCCTCCATCCTACCCCCACCAACAGCAAGCACCTAGAGGGCGTACTCCACCTTGGTGCCTTGGCCAGCCCCAACCTGCCACCCACCAGACACATGAAGACCCCTTCAACAAGACCCTGATGGCAGGTGCCCCAGGAGGGGGCCCTAGGGTGTGAGCATCTCTCACCTCAACTCACCCAGCTGCTCCCCTGGGGTCTGGGGAAAGCTGGGACCCCTGAGACAGAGCTGGAATGTCTTGTTGCTGGAATCCTTCCTGCCAACGGCAGGCCTATTGCCTCCTGCTCAGGGCTCTGTGAAATAAGAAGTCAAGCGTAAAAACGCCAAGATTTGGAGACTTTCAGAGCTGGGGAAGTTCCAGGTTCTCACCCCTTTATGTCTAAGTGGTCACCCCATCTTGCCTGTTCCATCCAACCCTGGTCCCACTCTTGGTCCCACTCTCACAGGATAAGAAGTGAGCCTAGTAAGCTGGAATGTTCTGAGACACCAGCTCAGAGTACAGAGGAGCAAAGGAGGCCTTGGACCCACATCTTGTCCACCAGCTCCTCACCCTGGACACGCTCCCAGAACCCCTGTCCCTGCAGCCTTTCCCAAAGCACTTCAAGAGGTTCATGTCATGCCCAGAGTCCACCTAGGCTTCAGCCAGATTCTTTGTCTTTTCTATTTATATGGATCTTTTTTTAAAAGTCTTTATTGAATTTGTTGCAATATCGCTTCTATTTTTTTATGTTTGAGTGTTTTGGCTCTAGGTATGCGGAGGAATCTTAGCTCCAGGACTCAAATCCACATCCCCTGCATTGGAAGGTGAAGTCTTAACCACTGGACCTTCAAGGAAGTTCCTTTGCCACAGATTCTGCCTCTCTGAACTTCCATGCCCCAGAATTCGGGACCAGACAAAGGAACAGCGACTTATTTATTAGTTAGATACTCCACATGACAAAGAGAAAGGTGTGGTGCTCTCCATTTCTCAGATGAGAATACTGAGGTTCATAGAAGCGGCCTGTCTTGTCTGAGGGCCTGTGAAGCCAACCAGCATTTGAGGCCTAAAGGGAGGAGGAGGCTGAGCCAAGGCCACGGTCAGGCCCCTGGCCTGCTCTGGCTCCAGCTTCAGCCCTATGCTCAGCCTTCCCCCTCCAGCAGAGCACTGCCTCAACCCCTGCCCGTTTCCCACCCTTCCCACATGTGCAAGCGCCCCTCAACACCCTGCTCCAGGCCCCCTGCACCCCACAACCCACTCTACAACCCACTCACCCTATGCCCCGTCCCCAGGAGCATGCCATCCATATCACTCCCTCCTCCATGAAACCTGAAGTCAGGCTCCCCCATTTCCCTGTTCCATAGCGCTGCAGCCCCTGCATCTGACTATGTCTCTCCCCTGCTTAGAAAACCCTTTCACAGCTGGCCCTCCCCTTGGGAGAGTGTTCACTCCTCAGCATGGCATTCAAGGCCCCTGCAGACTTTTCTGGCCTCATCTCTATCCATTCCCCACAACACCCCACACCACAAGCAGCAGTAGACCCACTGCAGTGTCTGGGGCTCCGAGGACCATCTCTGGGAGAGCTGGCTCGACGCGTCAGCGAGGAGGGTGGATGTATGTCTTGTTGACATGCAGCTCCCTGCTCACCTTAATCCCCTCAGACTCTACAAGGGCAATGGGTGGCCAGGAGGGTCCGAGACACCAACACCCCACTCCTCCTACCTGCAGGTCCCTGGGGCCTCTGCAGAGCCCCCCAGAGGCTCCCAAGTGCAACCCCTCCTCAGCAGCTTTCCCAGCACCTTCACTTCCTGGAGCAGCTACAGCAGGGAGACCATGCCTGCGGGCCCAGCCCTCGGGAAGCTTCCAGGCTGGAAATCGAGGAATGACCCTGTCACCTGGGGGCCAGACAGACCCAGGGACAAAGCTAGGCCAGGATGCAGGTGGATACCAGCTGGTGGATGGTGACAGCCGCAACAGTCACGATGGCTACTCCTCATTAAGCACTTACTAAGTGCAAGACTCCAAGCTGAGCAATTTATAGATGTTTTCTCATTTAATCCTCCCTTCACGTCTATGGAGTAGATATCCGTCTTAGTTTACAGACAGAAAGAGGAAGCTCAGAGAGATCTAGCAATCTGTACAGCATCACACAGCTAACCAGTGGAAGACTTGAAATGTAAATCCAGATCCAGCGATACCTAAGGCCATGCCCTTCCCACCCCATTTTACAGCCACCCCAAACTCCAGGTGGGGACTTGTCACTTTCCTTCCAAAAAGACCTCAAGGGCTCCCCACCGCCAAGAGCATAATCTCTCCCAGCTGAGGGGCCCCACTACCTGGCTGCTGCCTGCCTTTCACCACCCACACCCACTACACTCCAGTTGCAATCTTGGTATTTTCTAAGTCAGGCTCTCTGAGCTTCACTGTTCACTCGGGCTCAAATACCTGCCCCATTTTACAGACAAGAAAACAGAGCATTAAAAATGTTAAGTAACTAGCCCAAGGTTACACAGTTGGGAAGCAATTGAGCCTGATTGGAACCCAGGTCATTACAGCATCAAGTACTCAAGCATTAATTTGTGTTACAGACAATTAAGGACTGGGAATTAGCAGGACATGCTGCTGATGGTGCAGAAGAAGGTTGGGGAGAGTACGCAAGTCGGTTCCAGAATGAAGGAGGGCAGTCTAGGCCTTCAGGAATGGCAGGGTCTGGATGGGTGAATTTGAAAGGGAAGTCTAAGAGAAGTACAGACAAGAGAAAAAGAGAGAGAAAGGGCTGGCGAAAATTAGGGAGGCAATGTATGTGGTAGAAAGGGCTGTGTCATGGGGAAGCCCAAACATGCGCTCCAAATTCCTGTGTGAACTTGAGCAAAGCCCTTCCCTCTCTGGGAGACCCTTTGTCTATAAATGAAGGGTAGATGAGCCCTGATGGTCCCTAAGGTCTAATCTGACACCCTAGGATTCTGACTCTGTATGTTGTCATTGAGCCTTAAACACAGGATATGACCCCAGACCTATTGTAAAGGGATACGAACTTGAACTCCAAGAGCAGACAGGGGCCAGCAGCCAACAGTACCCAACAGGGCACACCAAGAGTGGGCCCCAGTTACATGCCAGGGATGGCCCATGCATCCCTCTTCTCCACGCATGCGTGCTGTACATGTGGACTCACTACAGCGGGGTTGCTATTGTGGAAGCTGGAATGAATGGATGAGGGGTGAATTCACTCAGAGGTGAATGAGTCAAAGTGGAACTGAGGCCTTACAAGGAAGTTTCAGGACATGCACAGCACTAGCTAAAAGCCCTGACTCCAGCTCAGGAAAAGGGGAGGGGGTAGAGGTCCCTGAAGAAGGGGCAGAGGAAACATCCTGTGGGTGAGGGTGTGGGTGGCAGGTCCAGAATAGTGGTCTGTCCAACTGGAGGACACTCAGGGAACAAGGATGGTCCCCAGTCAAGACTTCCAGACCATAGCAGAGGGGACGTTCTTCCTGGGGTGCCTGTGGTACAACCACAGAGACGCACTAGAGGGCTCAGAGTCGGGTGGGGCAGAAAATGCATCACTAGAGGCCATGTACACACGTGCCCACGCAGATGCACGCACACACAAACTCCTGCACAAAGACCCCCGAAGCCAAGTCATCCATCCCCCACCACCTCCAGACGGAGCCCTCCAAACTGCTCTCCCTACCTAGACAGCACGCCCTTCACGTGCCGATGACACACAGCCCTGGAAGTCAGAAGGCCTCGGTGTCTCACCTTTATCCCTCTTGCTGCAGTTTTGATGCGCCTGCTTCCTTTCTGACTCAAGAGGTGTCAAACAGAAACAGGCCCACCCACCTCTGCGTGCTGACTTCCACCCTCTGGAACATGAGCTCACCTCTTATCTTTCCTGCTTCTTTGACCTCCATCTCTTGCCCTCAAGAAGGCTGTCTTATTCACCACTGAACACCACATGAGGGAACGAGAGAGCCCTTGGGAGCCCACCTGGTCCTCCAGTGGCCCACCTTACTAGACCCTCAAGATATATCAAAGAGCTTGAGACTGACAGCGTGCTCAGTGAAGCCTGTTTAATGCGTGTCCTTAATTATGCCACCATCCCATCACTTGAGTAGGAAGTCCTTCTGGAAGTCTAGCCTCGAGTCCTCATGCTATGGTATGAGCCAGTGTTCCACCTTTGTTGGAGTCTGGAGACCAAACTGGATGAGGCTACCCAGGTTGGTAAGAGGAGCCGCCTTCCTGGAAGGGGATGAGGCCAGGAAGGAGATTACAGAGGCGCCGGGCCCAGGGCCCCACAATTGCACCTGCCGCAGCTCCTACAGGGAGATCAGGGGGCCTGCCAACTTACCCCACCCCATGATCTCATAGCTGTCTTTGCCAGGCGCTGGCTCAGGGAGCAGGTGCTGACAGCATGGATTGGGCACAGAGCCAAGGACAGGAAGGCGGGAAGGCTGCAAGGGCCAACAGAGTCGTCCCCAGAAGGCTCAGACATGAGGTCCCTCCAGCCTCTGTTTACTGCCTTTGGCTGCTGACACCCCATCTTGGCTCCTCTTCCCAGGTTCCCCGATTGCCCACCTGTCCCCCAGACAACAACAGATCAGGGGAGAAGAGACTCCTTCTTCCTCCTGGAGCATCAGTCTCTCCATTTGCACCTCTTTTGGCTTCTCTCTGTTCCAAATTGTTGAATGGCCCTGAATGGGATGCTGTTGTTTCCAAGCAGGCAGAATTTGCTGGTGGGAGACAGATGTTTAAATTGTCATTCCTGAGGCTACTACAGGCGCGAATCTAAATGCCAGTTAGAAGTGACTATGAATCCCTAAATAGATGCTTCTGTCCTAGTTTCAAGGCATCCCCAGAGGTGTCAACCCCAGACCCAAGGTTCTCCTGTGTCTTACCTCCCCTCCATCCACCATGAAATCCACCTCTGGAGTCAGGAGACCCCCTCCACCCAGCCCTGGTCCAGTAGGCTGCAGTTCCTGGACTCAGGATGGAGACACCTTGTGGAAACCTCAGGCCTCAGAGTGAAGAGTCACTTGAGTCCTGGGACTGCAGTCAAAACTCTGCCAGGCCATCAGAAGCTCCCCTTGGCTCTTGATTCAAAGGTGAGGCCCCCAGCTTGGGAGACAGCTGTCCCTCAGGGTGCTTTTTCTTCTCCCCGTTCTGCTCGCACCTCAGCCAGCCTCCCTCTGCATATCTCCCTCTCCCCCCCAACCAGGGAACCCTAGCCAGGCCTGCCCCTTCCAGCTGCTCAGTCCTGCTCATGGCCCACCCCGCCCACAGGGCACCATCCCAGATCTGGCCCTCTCCTTCCTCAACCACCGCCCAGCACTAGTGCCTGAGGTATGTCTGCTGTTCCCACTGTGGAGGGCAACCTGGGATGTGCCGGGAACCCTCCAGGGAACGCCTCAAAAACCATAGCAGCACCTCTTCCTCAAATCCTGGGTCTGTTCACCTCCTCCCCCACCTACACAATCTATCCTCCCCTCTCAGCTTCTAGCCCTCCAGTCCTTCTCTGTACAGGAAGGGGGTGGACTAAGGGCCCCTCCCATTCAGCAGCTCTGTGCATCTGACGTTTTGCTCCAGGGCCTCAAGCCCAGGCCCAAAGCAGTCAAAGATGGAGATAGACTGACTGCAGATCTGCCTTCCTCCATACTGGGGCCCTGGTTCCTGAGAAGGAGATAGGAGGCCTTATTAGCATCCTATCTCCACTTCTCAGAACCTTCCTCAGCCGCTATAGAGGCTCCACACTCTTCCCTCATCTCTTTCCCCAGACATCCCAAGAGAAGACCCCTGGACTGCCCACCATCCAAGTCTCAGCCAGGCTTCCTGGAGAGGAGAACCTGGCTCAAGGGTAGCAGGTTACTGAGCCAGAGCTCTGGGGCACAGCTCCTGGGGACTGGCTAGTTCCAGAATAATGATGCTTCTAGGATGCTAGGTGCCCGCTGCTCTCCCTACCTGCCCTCACCCCAAAGATAACCTTGCCCCTCCTCAGTCGGTCCACACCCCACTGCTCTGGGAAGGTTTCCCTGGACAACCCCACCCAGCTCTTACTGCCACTTATTTTGCCACCCCACACACTTAGATCCAATGTCTTCCCTGTATTTCAGTTGCCCTTGTTCATGTGTTGCTTTGCAAATGGTCTCATAAAGCTATATTTCTTACCATTGTCACTAGTTGTGAGTTCCCATGTTAATTAAGCCTACTTTGCTAGAAGATTAGTCCCTGACCTTACAGAGTGCCAACAAAGACTTTAAAATCTAAGTTATATCTCTTTCCCTGCAACTTTTCCCTCTTGACAACCAAGCAATGTCACAGATGAAACTTCCAACAGTGGGCAACTTCTCCCCATGGCCGAGTTCTTGCCTTGATTGCCAGGGAGGCCCCTGATAAAGTTCCTTCCAAGCAGGACTCTCGAGGCAGTATCTGGAAGAGGTCAGCTCCTCCTCAAGGGAATCTTCTGGCTCTGGAGCACGCAAACCCTTCCGAGATCATTTCCCTTCTCCCTGGCCTCCGGAACCAGGCTGAGAGCTAATGCAGCATCCACACTGGGGTCCCTCAGACACTGCAGTAAGATGTGGCAAGAGAGTGATGTGGGGCTGAATCTACACTAATTGTGTGGACTAGTGCCCCTGGACCTTGATTCTTCTGCCTATAAAATGGGCACATAGTAAGATGGAGTTGATACATGTAAACCAGGCTGAAGCAGGAGTTTCTCTTTTTGCAAAGGAAGACGCTGCAAATCACTTTAAGATCACACAGCTAGTCCTAGGGGTGCATTCATTAAGCTGGAAACCCTTTAGTGAGTCCCTACTGAAGCTCGGCACAGGACTAAGTTTACCTGCTTATCTAGATAACCTTACCGTAGGAGGAGGCAGACCTGTGAATGGGAAACATCAATAGGATAAAAAGTGAAGCCACTCAGTCGTGTCAGACTCTTTGTGACCCCATGGACTGCAGCTTCTCAGGTTCCTCTGTCCGTGGGATTCTCCAGGCAAGAGTACTGGAGTGGGTTGCCATTTCCTTCTCCAGAGGATCTTCCCAACTCAGGGATTGAACCCAGGTCTCCCGCGTTGCAGACGGATCCTTTACCCTCCAAGCCACCAGGGAAGCCAATAGGTTAGTGCAGGTTCAAAGCTATTGAGAGAACGTGAACAAACTTCTGCAAGCCCACAGAAAGGGACCAACAGCCCCTCCCCAGCATCTCCTTCTCAGTCGAGAAAGCTCTTTTTTTAAGACTTTTTTTTTTAATGTGGACCATTTAAGTCTTTATCAAATTTGTTACAATACTGCTTCTGTTTTTATATTTGGCTTTTTAGCCACAAGGCATGTGGGAGCTTAGCTTCTCAACCAGGGATCAAACTCACACCCCCTGCATTGGAAGGCGAAGTCTTAACTACTGGATGGCCAGGAAAATTCCAGAGGGCTCTTCTAACTTCATTTCAATCATAAAAGACAGTTTGGTCAGGTCAGTGAATGAGGCTTCACTAGCAGGACTCCAGAGGGAAGCTTGCCCTGGGCTGCCCCAGGCCCCTTGGCTGCTCCGTGCAGGGGCACCCCCAGACCAGACACAGACAGGCTTGCTCAGAGAGGCTGCCTTCATTTACAAGGATTGGAAGGCTGACTCGGGCCCCTGGAAGCCAAAGTGGGTCTGGCTACCAGAGGTCAAGGGCGACTGGTGGGGAGGGGCAGCGGAGCAATGCTGGGCCCAGGTTGCAGCCGCCCATATTTCCCACCCAGGAATGCCACCAGCTGAAATTCCCAGCCCACACCAGGCACCCTCGAGGGCTTCAGGGGAGGGTGGGATTTACATTTCTCCCCACCCCCACTGACACCCCAGCAGGAAATGTGTTGAGTTCGTCAACATCTCCCTGAGCCCCGGGGCCCAGTGCTCCTGCGGCTCCTAAATGATGGGGCAGAAGCCAGGTCATTAGGCAGGGGAGACTGTCATTAGTGCAGTGGTGATGCCACCGCTGCACAGACAATGGCAAACAGTCATTAGTGGCTGTGTCACGAGGGTGAGGCAATGCTGGCCAGGCATGGCAAACCCCTCCCCCAGCCCAGCTCCCGCACACTCGCCTGTACACTCACACCAAGGAGAAAGCAGGCGCCCACTCCCCCAAGCACACATTCACACAACAGAAGTGTGAGTAGATACTCCCACATACTCACACACTTGCCCACTCACATGTCCACACACACACAAGGAGCTGGACCCCTGGATCCTTCCACAACCATGTTCCCAGACACACAGGTATCGCCCCTTGACATGGACACACAGACTTCCAGGGGCCCCAGAGGAGACTTCAGACACCCCTTCCCATCCCACCCACTCTGCTTCAAAGGAGCAGCACCCACGACAAGCCTTGCCTTACTTGCACCCCCAAGAAATGGTTTTCTGCACCTCCAAGAAATGGTCTGCCATAGGCATGTTTCTAAGCATTCCTGACCCCTCAGTAGGAGAGAGACAGGAAAGGGAGGCTGGCATCAGAGGAGAGGAATGCTTGAAATCTAGCCTCCTTCCCAGTTTTGAATCTTTCCTTCCTTCCTCCTCACCAACTGGCTTTCATTTGTCAAGCTGTGGGACCCAGCTTTCAGTCTGGAAAATGTGGGTGTGGGTGAGGACGTGGAAAAAGTGGCAGTTACATCAGTCATGTAAGGTAGAGGGAGCAGGAGGCCAGCTGGGTCCTGAGTTCAGATCCTAGCTCTGCTACCGTTGAACATATTCATTTCCTGCTTCTGCTGTAACCATGAACTTAGTGACTTAAAGCAACATAATTTTGTTATTTTACAGTTTGGAGATCAGAAGTCCAAAATGTGTTTCAATGGTCTAAAGCCCAGGTGCCAGCAGGGCTGCCTTCCTTCTGAAGGTCCTAGAGGAAGATCATTTCCCCACCTTTTCCAGCTGCTGGAGACCACCCATCTTCCTTGGTCCCCTTCCATCTTCAAAGCACCAGGAGTCTCTCACAGTATCGCTCTCAGCACCCTCTTCCTCATGAAAAGGACCCTGGTGATGATACTGGGCCCACTCTGATCATTCAGGATAATCTATCCATCTCCAGAGCCTTCACTTATTCATGTCAGCAAAGTCTATGATCTTTCAAGGTAATGTATTCCAGGCTCTGGGGGTCCATTTTTCAATCTACCACACCTGGTGACCATGGACAAGCCCTTTAACCTCCCAGAGTCCAGGATCTTCAACCATAATCTAACAATAACTCCTACCACATGGAGAGATGGTCCTGGGGACTTAGAAAGTCACATGAACAGGAAGCACGGTGCCTCACATGGGGAGTGGGAGGGTCCTTGGCCAGCAGCACTGTCATCTTCCTTTTTGGCTTCCTGAGGACAGAGGAGGACAAGAAAGCTGAGTGAGGGAACTCAGAGGCTGGTGAGGGGGCTTTGGAGGCTCCAGCAGCTCTATGGGTGTCTGTGAGGGTCCCCAGATCCGGCTGTGGGCACACATTCGTGTAGTGACTGGGTTCAGGGCAGCGGGGCGGGGCGGGGCTACCACTCCTGCTTGCTGCTGCCTTTCTCTCCCGCATTGGTTGCCATCTGTTTGCAGGGCCCTGGGGCCAGTGGGTAGGCAGGAGCCCCAGACCAGGCTGCTATTACCTGCTAAGTGCAGAGTGCAGAACGATGACCCGGGAAGATAAACCCCACATAGAGGAATCACCTGCTGGAAAACACTCATTAGTCTCCGATCTCACCCAGCACTGTTTGTCCACTCAGTAGGCACACGGCACCTCAGAGAGGAGCTGAGGTTGTCAGATGCCCACTGGCCAGTCTGGCTCCACCCAGCAGCCCAGGGTTGGTGGGGGAGGGGGTCCAGCCTTGCCCACTGTTCTTCTGCCCACCTCCCCTTCCCCATCCCTCCCTGGCCCATCCCCACCCCGGCTCCTCCCAGCTTCCCCCAGAACCTCTGAACTTAGAGGAAGCCTGGGCTGGGGGCTGCATTTGGAGGCAGTAAACCAGTTTCAGTCCCACACCTCTGCACAATGAGGACGCAGGGATGTCCAGCTGGGGAGAGTGTTGGGGACATGAAACCAGGTCACCTGTTTGAGCGCTTTTTGTAAGCCTGGATGCTAATTTGAGTTTGGGGACACACAGAAAGACTTCCTCCTCCCTTTCTCCCTGGGATGCAGTGGGCAGGGCTGACCTCGGATCAGCCTTTCACAGACAGCTGCCTTGGAGCCCCCACATCTCACTGCATCCAGAGATCCCCAATAGGTGCTGGGGGAAGAGACAGAAGGATGGAGAGGGAGGAAGGGCTCTTCTAGTTCCTAGAGGGGATGCTGCCCAATTCATGAATCACCAATAAAGCCAACTGGATCTTCAATTGTGGGGCGGGGGAGGGGGTGCTTCCTCTACAGCCCAGTGGTTAAAATTCTATGCTTCCACTACAGAGGGCACAGTTTCAATCCCTTGTTGGGGAAAACTAAGATCCTGCCTGCTGCACAGCATGGTTAAAAATAAAATTAATTTTTTTTTTTAAAAAAAGAGGATGGAAAGGGAAGACACAGCTGTCTACATATGACAGGTTCTGGTAAATAGGTGCCGAGGGCACACTATTCAACCACTGAGCTCCTACTGTATGCCAGGCATCGTGCTTGGTGCTATGGATACAAAGATAAAAGAACCATAAACCATCACCACTCAAGCATCAGTCTTCAAGATTCATCCTGAGAGTCTCCCTTGTGCCCTATATGGGCTCTGAGGACCGCTGAACGAGTGGGATATCCCTGCCTTACCCCTACACGTGGGATATCCCACTGCAGGTTGGTGGCTACCCACCTGGCCACAGCCTCCCAGTGCCAGCCGGCCTGTGTCAGCTGGCACAGTGCCCCAACACCACCCGGGGCTGCTGCCATTCTGGCAGGCTCACAGAGGCCGGGCACTGGTCGCTCCACCAGAAGCAGAACATAGTTTCGGTCTATTATCAGGGCAGATAAAGCAGCCGCTGAAGCTCAGGGCGCAGTTTGAGCTGACAAATGAGGATCTCGAGATGCCCTACCCCTCCCCATCCTGCCTTTGTCAGCCACCCTGGCCTTCCAGTCCCTCTTTGTTCCTCTCTGAAAGCAGCCCCAGGGAGGTGGACGCCTCCTAAATAGCTGTGTGCAGTGCCAGCGATGGAAGGGTGAGGAGGCTGGAACCAAATGGACAGCTGGCCTGAAGGCAGAGAGACCAGATGGAAAGAGAGTCCAGAGCTCAGAAAGCCTCACTGATCTTTGTACACATCCCCCTGCTCTGCGCCCAGGAGACGTGGAGAAAGCCTTTTCTCAGTGAAGGCCCAATTGGCCGGGGTGGGCAAGATTAGACAGTGTTCCCAGTGACCAGGATTCCAGGCGCAGGGAGACTCGCTAGAGGGGAAACTGGGGTCCCCAGGTCCCGTCTAATGGGGGAGGGTACTACAAGAAACAGACCCTTGCCTAAGAGAGTCATAGAAATGAGCACTAAATAATAGAGGACACGCCCTGCATTAACTCAACAACTGTTTTGTGCGAACCTAGTATGGGCCAGCGGTGATGGAACAGTGAGTAAAACAAAGTCTGGCCACCACAGAGGCTGCCCTTGAGTGCTCTCCCCACCAAGACAAGTGAGCGGGCTATCTGGGGAGACTTCCTGGAGGAAGGGGACAGGTGGGCTGGCTGAGTGGTCAGCAAGAAGGGTCAGAGGCAGCTGGCGGAGGGAGGGGTGTGGGGAAGGGAAGAAGAAAGATGAGTGTCTAAGGCCTGAGAAGTGAGGGCTGTTGAGGGGAACCATCCCTGTGGGGATGGTGGTTGGAGCCGCAATAGGTAGATGGAGAGTGGGCAGCAGACCACGGGGAGTCCCCTGTTACTGAGACCTGGCATTTCCTCTTGGAGGAAGTGGAGCCCTCCTGCTGGTTTTCCTTTGCCATCAGCCATCCTCCTTCCTGCCCGCCCCTCGTCCCCCCCCCACCCAGAAGCAGGCCTGGCAGCCCCACTGGATGCCATGGGCATGAGCTCGCACTCACACAGCGGGCCATGGGCTGGGGTTCCCAGGGAAGGTAGGGCCCACCCTCCACCTAGACCAGGGGTCCTGGCCCCGTGTGTTCCATCCTCGGGTCCTGCGTGGAAGGAGAGGGACCTGGGAGGCTTATGGCTTGGTCCCCGCCCTGCCCCGAATGCATGCCTGACTGAAGTCTAAGCCTAATGAGGCTTCTACCAGCTTACGGAGCCTTCCTCCTGCCTCTTTCTTTCATGAAGAGGACCATCTATCTTCTCTCCTGTCTGAGGCACCTGGCCTTGACAGGAGGGCATCAGAGTTCCCACCCTATGCTGAGCGGGAACAAAGGAAACAGAGGCCAGGCCTCTGGGAGTCCACCTGTGACGGGACCCGTGACACCTCCACCAGCGGAGGACCCAGCGTCAACCACAGGCCCGTCCCAGCCAGCCCCGCTCAGCCTGGAAAGGAGGCACCCAGGTCTCGTGGGGCAGGGGCCCTGGAGCCAGCCTCAAGATTATGGGGTGTCTCCCCATCCTCACTTGCTCCATGACCCACCTAGCGTCTGTGGCTCTACACCATCCGAAACTTTCGACGTTGCATCCTGTGTTGTAACATCGTATAACAAGTGCCCCGTGTGGAAGTTCCAGAAGGAAGTAGTCATCAAGAACCTACTATGTGCCAGGCATTGTGCCAGGCCCCGGGACACCAAGGAATAAAACCATCACATGGTCCCTGGGCTCAATGAGCTTCTCAGGGGAGGCAGGTACAAGTAAACAACCAACAACAAATCATTACAAATTGGGCTAAGTGCTCTGAAGACAAGAAAGTGTAATTAGCCTATGCTTACCTCTCCCTGGCCCCAGAGGCCAGCTCTCATTAGAAAATGCCCACACCTGCCTGACCTCCCCAGCACACTGCTTGGCTAAAGACCTTGGATTATTCTGGAAACCACTGAGTACCTGGCATAACAAGGGGATTGACCACAGTGTGAGGAATACTTGTTGAATCAAACCAGGAAAAAAAAAATTTTTAATTCACACCATCCAGTACAACCTAATTTTACAAGTGACTGAGGCCCAGAAAGTCTAAGCATCTGGCCCCAAACCACACAGCTAGGGAGCAGCAGAGCCCAGATCAGAAACCAGCTCTACCCCCATCCCATGCTGCCTTCTGATCTATCCTGACCCAGTTCACAGCCACCTGCTGGCCCATCTCAAATGCCTTCTTTGCGTATCAGCCCTGGTGGACAAAGCTGTCCACAGTGATGTTCCCTGTCTATGAGGCCCAACACGGACACAGGACATCACTCAGCAGGTTTGAGGAAATGGGGCCGATTTGGCGGGGGCGGGAATGGGCAGGGGCTACAGAGAACAGGAGGATGTGGGGAGATGAGATACAGAGAGGAAGAGGGGAAGCAGGCGCAAAGGATCTTATTTGACAGTCCAAGAAATCTTCTAGATCCTAATCCACAAAGAGCCACTGAAGGGCTTTATGCCAGATGATGAGATGCCTGCACTGTGGCATTCTGGGAGAACTGCTGCTCCTCTGAGCCCCTAGCGCCTCTGACACCCCAGTCCCACTGACTCCCGTCATCGTCACTGTCCTACACAGTTTGCCTGAAACAACCTTCCCTCCCCTTCCTGGACAAGTCTTCACTTTCTTCAGGCCTTGCTCACTGCCCCAAACCCCTTCGTCTGGGTCAGTGCCTCTCCCATGTCTCCACAGCCTGCCTGGCACGTGGAAGGAGCTTCATAGACACTGTTTTGGGGTGGTTTTGTTTTTTTTTTATTTATTTATTTTTGGCCATGCTGGGAGCATAGAGTCTTAACCACTGGACCACCAGGCACCATTTTAATGTCTCCATCCTTGCTGTTAGTCCCTCTTTCACAGCCTTGGTCCTTCCCAGTATGCTCTCAGCTCCCTAGTCTCCAGTTCTGGGGCCTTCAGAAATTCTTTTCAGCCAGCCATGGGTTGCTCAAACAGAGAGGGCACTGGCCCAGATGAGGGCATAGGTGTGGGTGTGCATTTTCGAGAGAGGAGGAGGGGGGCAGGAGCCTGTGCAGGTTTCTCTGAGAAGCTTCCTGGAGGAGTGTCCCAGCCTTACCACCATGTCCTGGAATGAGGCTAAGAGTCCCTTGCCCAGAGTCACTGTCTGTCTTCCCAGGAACCACATCCTGCTCCAGAGCCCCAGCCAGGCTGGGATGTGCTCACTGGAATATTCATCCAGCAACTATGTGTTGCTGTCCTGCATTATCCCAGGCGTGCCTGTTCCACAGGCCAGGCCTCAGGCCAAATGGGCAAAAGGCACAGACAAGGCCCTGAAACTGTGACATAGTGATGCCTTTCCTACAAGACCATCCAGCAGGGTTGTAGGGCCAGGGTGCTTCTCCTCTCCCAAGGCTGAGAGCTAGAGGAGCCCTGGACCAGGACTCTCCCAGAGGACAGGGAGACAGGGAGGCAAGAAAGAAGAGGTGGAAGGAAGTGAGGAGTAGATACATCAGCAGTTGGGAGGCAGTGACTTGGAGAGAGAAATAGTAGGCAAGAGGAAGCAGAGAAAGCAAGAAACTTCCTCCTTGATTCTTCGAGGACCAATTTTAGGAGATCCAGCCTCCCCCATTCTTACCTCTGGCCAGCTCTTGTCCCTCTTCCTTCTTTTCTCTGCTCCCTGGATGGTCGCCTTCTGTTGCCAGTTACAGGGGATGGGAACAAAGGAAGTAGACTTGAGGCGGAAGGTGGAGAATGGAGATTTCTGTTCCTGGACCATGTAAAGATCAACCAGGACAGGGCTCCAGAATCTCAAAGGGGGAGAAGATGCTGTCTCCAGCAGGGCCACCCAAGCTTGTACCCCACCAGAAGCCCCAAGCTGGTCTATGAGTACATCCAGGAATGGTTGGGAGAACAGGTACCCAGACATCCCCAGAGAGACTAAAAGTTTCACCCACCCTCCATCTTTCCTCTCCCAACCCCTGCCAGACCTCCTGCTCCCTGGGGGCCTGAACACCTAGGAAGTTTGTGCTTCATATCAAGGCCAAAAGAGGGTCATGTCAGGTCCTCAGTGAGGATGGAGAGGCAGAGGCCTGTACAGTGGACCCCAGGGATGTTAACTCAGGAGTGGAGGAAGGCTTGGGTGAAGCTAGGGGAGGCAAGGAGAAAGGGAGGAAATGGGGCTGGGAGCTTCCATGGAGTTACATTTGGGGCTTTTTTTTTTTTGCTGCTCTACCTGTTCGGCAGCCAGGGCTGTGATAGCCAAAGATCACCTCTGTGACTGCACCTAAGGGAGGCTGCTGGGTCAGAGAGGCAGCGGAGGGTGGGACCACATCCTTCTTCCCACCTGTAACGTCCCAGGTTAGTGCGTCCTTCATGGCTCCAAGAAGCCAGGCCACCCACCAGGCAGGCACCCAGTGTTTGGACCCCAGAGACTGTCCTGCAAGGCCAGCCTTAAAGCCACAGACTGGGCAATTAACTGTGACTTGTCAAAACACTTGGAGTAGCAGATCTGTTATCCAGAGGTGCTCTGGAGAATTGAGCACCCAGCTTAAAGACAGGAGATGGAATCAAGCCACTGATGGTAAGAAGACATCTTTCTTTTCCATCCCACTGTCCTTTCCAGGAGCCACCAGGCTTAGAGGCTAAGATAAGCAGAAGGGCCCATAACTCCAATTGTCTGCATTCAAATGTATTACTTATAAATTGTTGTCAGAAGACAAGGCTCTTGGGGCTTCCCCAGTGGCTCAAACAATCTGCCTGCAGTGCAGGAGACACTGGAGGCACAGTTTCGATCCCTCAGTCAGGAAGACTCCCTGGAGAAGGAAATGGTGACCCACTCCAGTATCCTTGCCTGAAAAATTCCATGGACAGAGGAGCCTGGAGAGCTACAGTCCAAAGGTTGCAAAGAGTCAGACACAACTGAGCGTGCACACAGACAAACAAAAGATCAGGCTATTAACCACTCCAAGCCTCGGTTTCCTCCCCTGCAAATCAGGGCTGATGAAAATTAAAGCTTCTACAAAGGATGGGTGTCATGAGGACATGGGAGCTAATCCATGTACTGGGGGCATACTTGACCTGTCTACTGCTATTTTGGCACCAGCAGAGCCCATATGCCTTTGTCTGCCTTCCCCACTCCCTGCAGAAAACACAGAGGTGGCCAGGTGGGGGCAGGTAGGGTGCTGAGTTCAACCACACACCATTCAGATACCAGGTCAGGGAGGCTGGATGGACATGTAAGTGGGTGCTGAATGAGGGGAGGGCTAGCATGTCTCAGGGGTGGGGGCACCAGACACCCCTGCAGTGACCCCATCACCCAGAAGTGTCTCAGCAGCCCACCCCCCAGCATCAGAGCCCAGAATCCAGTCTAGGGAGGATTATTGCCTCTCAGTGAGCCAGAAATGCCCACTGTGCAGCACAGAGCTCTGGCCTGGGAGGCAGGGGGCCTGGACAGGGCGATGTGACCCAGGCAAGAGTTGCCATCTCTAACCTGTCTCCCTCAGTCCCAGAGGGAACTGAGATCTCTCCACCCCTGAACACCAGAGTCTCTCCCAGACACATTTTTCTCTCTTCTGTAACACCACCACCCAAGCTGGTGTGCCAGGTCCAGGGAGGGCACACAGAGCCATCCAGCCAAGTCAAGATCATCCAGGAACATCAGGGCAGGGAGGAAGGAAGAGAGAGGCCCCAGAGAAATGGCAGCTCCTTGGAAGTGGAAGACTGGGGCCTTCGGAAATCCAGAAAGGTGGAAAGGAATGCCCTGGCCCTGGCTGACCCTTCTGCTACCCCATCAGAGGCTCTGGGGGAGCAAATCAGTCTGCACTATTTACACTTCACATTTAAGATGAAACCAGGATAGAGAAAGGAGAAGAGGACCCGGAAGAATGGGAAGGAGGAAGAAGGAGGAGAAAGAGGCACCTTCTCACAGTTCTGGGAGCAGAGCTGCACTTGACCAGGGCCCTCTGCCCTCCAGGCTCAGCTCCCAGAAGGTGGGCTTGGGTTTCAGCCACCATCCACAGAGGGCTGGGTGCCCACCCTCTCCCAGATTTTCTACATGTACCATCTCCTGTGGGGTTGGTATATTCACCCTCATTTAACACAAAAGGACAGAAGTCAAGGAGCCTGCTGGAGGCCACGCCAGGGGCGAGTGCTGAGTCTCAACCAAGTCTCACTCATCCAAAGACAATTGCTCTTGACCATATATTTCCTCTCCAGCCCCCAAGATGGGGATGCGTGTAATAGGTGATTAATAAATAATAGATCAAAGGCAGGAAGAAAGGAGAGCTGGAGGAAGAAAGAAGAAGAGAGAGAAGTCAGGGAGACTCTTAAATTCAGATAGAAAATAAACAGTCAAGGTGCTATTTTCCAATGCCAGGCTGGCACGGTGCCCAGGACAGCAGCCCTGCACTTGGGAGCCCAGGGACTGCGCTTGCCTCATCTTTTCCAGAGGTATGTAAGCCTAGATACGTCAGTCTTCAGGTATGCAGTGAGGTCTGCGGTGAGAGGCATTGCTCTCGCCCTCTCTCTCTCTTCTTCCTTGTTGAATCTGTCCTTCCTCTGGCTACCTCCCCACGCCCAGCCAGCCAGCCAGCCCAGCCCAGCCCATGTCCCCTTCCCCTGGAGCCAGGCCAGGCTTGGCTGGGAGACCCATGACAAGGAGCAGCCCCCTCAGCCTGGTAGATTCCTGCCCGGGGAGGAGATGGGTACATGGTGCCGCGGGGGAGGGGCGGGAGCCGCATCATCTAACAGGTTGGTCTGGCTGGGAGGGGAGGCGTCCCGCCCTCGTGGAGCTAATGAGCACTGTGCGACAGGTGTCTGCTCCTCAGTCCCCAGCCTGCCCTGCCTGCGACGGGAGCGAGCCGCCGCCACCACGCAGAGGCTCGCTCGCCGGTCCCTGCGCCCTGCGCGCTCTGGGACCCGCGGGCGGTGATGGCCTGCCGCTCCTGCGTCGTCGGTTTCAGCAGCCTGAGCAGCTGTGAGGTGACCCCGGCGGACAGCCCCCGGCCTGCGACCGCCGCCGGATGGAGCAGCTGCGGGGCCCCCGGGCCGGGCTTCAGCTCCCACAGCCTCACAGGCTGCTGGACAGCCGGCACCGTCCCCAAAGTGACCGTGAACCCCAGCTGCTGGTACCCCTGGATCTCAAGGTGGACCCAGCCATCCAGCAGCAGAAGAACAACGAGAAGGAGGAAATGAAGGTCCTCAACGATAAATTCGCCTCCCTGATTGGCAAGGTGAGCAGAAGTAGGGGAAGGGGTCCCCAAACTAAGGCCAGTCGGGCTGGGGCAGGTGGCTAAGCGCTGTAGTTCCCCCCAGCATCATACCCCGCCCCTGCCCCAGCCCAGCCAATGGGAAGCCAGCATTGCCAACTTCGAGGCCTAGCTTTGAGCTGAGAGAAGCAGAAGGGTGAAGTCCCTAGCCATCCTGACACGGGAGAGAAAAGGACGCCAGGATGGCCTGCCTGTGAGGGGTGTCTGGATAATAAGGCGCTGCACGGCCTGGGGTCACCCTCCCTGCAGGCAGGGACTAGGGAGGGGCTCGGACTGTGACCAAGAGGAGGCTCCCTCTTGGGAACAGCTGATGGAGGCATGGGCTGCAGCCAGACTCCACAGTGGATGGACAGGGCTCACCTTCCTGTCCAGGCCGTTGGATCTGTTCAGCTTCCCAGGGTCAGAAGCGCTGACATGGGCAAGGGGGTGTGTGGGGCAGCAGGAAGGAAGCTGAGCGGCATGGCATACACCTGGGGTGCCTCAGGAGCTCGGGATGCGGAGGATGGGTGCTGCAAGCCTGAAACAGCCAGTCTTCCGTGCCCCGACCAGAGCAGAGTGACTGAGTCCCTCACACCTCACTTTCTAGACCCACTGCCGTGGCCAGCATTCTGGTCTGGGCACTGGTGTCAAGCTCTGGCCCAGGGCAGGGGCTTCAAGAGCTCCAAGGAAGTCCTGTCCACCTCCCAAACCTGCTCCTCATTCACTTCCTAAGGAACCCTCCCATGACCAGCCCTCTCAGCTCTGCTCCCTCCCACCCTGACTGAGAATCAAGGATAGTAACAGCTGCTGTGTAACTGCTTACCCTGCAGCCAGGAACTGTGCTGAGTGCATATTTATTTCTATTTCCCTCAACCTTAGGAAAGAAGTTACTTCTGTGTCCATTTTACAGCTTTCTCACTCCCGCCTCACTCCCGCCTCCTGCCCCGGGCTGGGTCCTTCTCTGCCCCTTGCTCTCCCTGCCTCTGTGTCCCTCTACAGATGGTCGGTGTCCTCCACTAGGTGGGGGCTCACCAAGGGGGGCAGGGAGAATGTAGTAACAGACCTGCAGCCCCAGCTGGCATTCTGCCCCCACTGCCCAGCACTCCAAACGGCTGGTTCCCCGGCCGTGCCGATGGGGAGACGGAGCGGCCCAGGGGCAAAGCGCCTCGCCCAAGTTCACACAGTCAGCAAGGTCTGGACTTGAACTCAGATCTGTGAGACGCAAAGCCTCTGAAATGGGAGTTATTTCTCCCCACCTCGCCCCCACATCCGAGGGCCCAGACCAGCATTCCTGCACCCACACCTGAGGTGCCTGGGGTGGGGGTGTGTAGGGGGAGTGACAACTGGAGGACAACCATCCCCTGAGGTGGAACGTTCCCTCCATCACCCTCGGTGGCCGCACAGCGTTCAGACTGCCAGGCAGTCCACCCCAGGAGAAGAGCCCGCTGCCTGAGGGAGGCAGGTCCCTGCAAAACCACCTCCTCTCCAAACACAGCTTAATCCCTTAAAAGGAATGCTTCATGAGCTATGTAATTTGGCTTCGATGGGTGGCTTTTCTTTGTGAACGCCAGGGCTGATATCACCCTGTGCCTCTGCCATGGGGACAGGAGGGGTGTGTATGCACAGGGAGGGGCCCGAGGGGTCTGGGTTCTGTTCCCAGAGCCAGGGCAATGCCCTCAAAGGTCTTTAGAAGAACTCGAGTTTCCCAACCCCCAGTTCAAGCCTTGGCCTTGAGACCAGTGCTCTCCATGGGGCACACAGCGAATTGGGGGTGCCAGCCCCTTGGGGATCCTGATCGCTGGAGTTCTGCCCAAGGAGACCCAACTGATCCACCAACTCTATGGAGAAAGTCTGTTATTTGCTCATATTCCTCCTTGAAAAGACCACGAGGGCCCACGTGGAAGCAAGCAGAGGTTAGAATGTGAAACCCAGAGTCACATTTCTGGGTTTGAATCCTGGTCTTACCCCTCACATTTGTGTAATCTCAGGGACATTATTTAACCTCTCTGGGCCTCAGTATACATTGGTGTCATGGGCTTGTCAAAATCAAATGGGGTTATTTCTGAAAAACATAGAAAGCTCTTACCAGGTACCAGGTGTATTTTCTTTGTTATATTGAAAAGGCCATACATGGATCCAGCCCAGAGAACTCCAGCCTAGGGCAGTTAGTCCCTGCCGGGCAGGAAGGGCTTCCCAGGTGGTGCCAATGGTAAAGAACCCGCCTGCTAATGCAGAAGGCATAAAAGACATGGGTTCAATCCCTGGGTCAGAAAGATCCCGGGGGAGGGCATGGCAACCCACTGCAGTACTCTTGCCTGGAGAATCCCATGGGCAGACGAGCCTGGCGGGCTACACAGTCCATAGGGCCACAAATAACTGGACATGACTGAAGCAACTTAGCATGCATGCAAGCAGGAAGGAGCCTGGGAAGAAGGAGGAAAGGTTGCCCTGCTGAAGGGTGGGCTGGAGGAGCTTCGTGGGTAGGGGTGCAGCATGGAGCTGGAAAGAGCTGCAGGAGGCCAGAGTGAGGTGCCATCACCAGTGCAGGGGCAGGGTTCTAGGCAAAGAGAAGAGACTGGCACGATGGCCCTCCATCCTGGGCCCTCTGAGGCACCCAGAGAAATCGGAGATCATTGAGGAAGAGCAGGAGGAAGAGGAGAAGGGTTGGCAAGGAGACCCACAGGAATCCCCCAAGGGGTCCTGGAGCAGTGACAATTCTTTCACTTGCAGGCTGTGTTTCCTTGGGCAAGCCACTTACCCTCTCTGTGCTTCAGATTCCAACTCCCTGCTCTGCTCCTGCTCCGAGGGTAGCCTTGACTTCATGCCAATCAAGAGACTAGTAAGCTGCAGCCACGAAGAAGGAGGATGAGCAGAAGCAGCAGCAGGAAAGGAGGCCAAGGGGGCAGCGCGAAGGCCGTGCTGAGAACAGCAGAGGCTGCAGGCTGGGCCCTCAGTTGCAGACACCAGAGCAGGTGGAGATGGGACAAGAGGAAGCATCGCCAGAAGTGCCTAAGGAGGCTGCAGGGAAGGGACCGGAGGGGTGGGCACAGTGTTTTCCCTTGACCTGTGTAGCCTCTGGAAGCCCCCGGGGCCACCCCCCTGCCCGCATGCAGGAAAGCACAAAACAGCCTTTCCTCATGGAGAGAGCTTGAGGCTCCTGGGCAAAGCCAAGCTGGGGCTGGAGGCAGGGGATCTTCCTGAGGAATAGGACCTGCAAGCACCAGAGGCGTCACATGCACATGCAGCCCCCCAGATAGTCAGCCTCCCTCCTCAAGAGGGCCCCAGCCCAGCCCAGCCTGCTCAGATACCCCCAATAGAAAGCACATCTCTCTCCACCCTCTTCTGGGCCTGCTTTTGAGCAAGAAGGCCCATGACCCTGGAGTTGGGCCACAGTGAGTTCTGTGCTTCTGAGCCTCAGTTTCCTCATCTGTAAAATGGGGAGCAAGTAGACCAGGGGCTTGCTCTCCTAGGCAGCTCCTAGAGCTGCTGCCTAGATTGAAGGGCAGGGGTCAGCCAGGAGGGACAGAAAGAGGAATGAGAGGGGAGTGCTTGGCAGCCTTGACAGGTTGAAAGAAGTAAAGCTGGCACCTCACAGGGTACTGAGATTTCCGGCCCTCCCTCGCCTTTGTTCCCAGAGGGAGGAGGCTTTCAGCATGGAAGGTTCTAGGTGGGAGATGAGTTCCCATCCCCACCCACTGAGACAACAAGCAACTCCCCCAAGTAGGGAGAGGAGGCTTCCCTAAATCCCCTGCAACCAAAAATGCCCTCTGACTAGAATTCCAACTCCCTGCTCTGCTCCTGCTCCGAGGGTAGCCTTGACTTCATGCCAATCAAGAGACTAGTAAGCTGCAGCCACGAAGAAGGAGGATGAGCAGAAGCAGCAGCAGGAAAGGAGGCCAAGGGGGCAGCGCGAAGGCCGTGCTGAGAACAGCAGAGGCTGCAGGCTGGGCCCTCAGTTGCAGACACCAGAGCAGGTGGAGATGGGACAAGAGGAAGCATCGCCAGAAGTGCCTAAGGAGGCTGCAGGGAAGGGACCGGAGGGGTGGGCACAGTGTTTTCCCTTGACCTGTGTAGCCTCTGGAAGCCCCCGGGGCCACCCCCCTGCCCGCATGCAGGAAAGCACAAAACAGCCTTTCCTCATGGAGAGAGCTTGAGGCTCCTGGGCAAAGCCAAGCTGGGGCTGGAGGCAGGGGATCTTCCTGAGGAATAGGACCTGCAAGCACCAGAGGCGTCACATGCACATGCAGCCCCCCAGATAGTCAGCCTCCCTCCTCAAGAGGGCCCCAGCCCAGCCCAGCCTGCTCAGATACCCCCAATAGAAAGCACATCTCTCTCCACCCTCTTCTGGGCCTGCTTTTGAGCAAGAAGGCCCATGACCCTGGAGTTGGGCCACAGTGAGTTCTGTGCTTCTGAGCCTCAGTTTCCTCATCTGTAAAATGGGGAGCAAGTAGACCAGGGGCTTGCTCTCCTAGGCAGCTCCTAGAGCTGCTGCCTAGATTGAAGGGCAGGGGTCAGCCAGGAGGGACAGAAAGAGGAATGAGAGGGGAGTGCTTGGCAGCCTTGACAGGTTGAAAGAAGTAAAGCTGGCACCTCACAGGGTACTGAGATTTCCGGCCCTCCCTCGCCTTTGTTCCCAGAGGGAGGAGGCTTTCAGCATGGAAGGTTCTAGGTGGGAGATGAGTTCCCATCCCCACCCACTGAGACAACAAGCAACTCCCCCAAGTAGGGAGAGGAGGCTTCCTAAATCCCCTGCAACCAAAAATGCCCTCTGACTAGACTGGCTGGCCAAATGCATACCGTCTCCCAGCAGGCAAGTACTGAAGCATAGGGTATCGAAGTAAGACTACGGGGAGGACTTCCTGGTCTAAAGAGTTTGGTGTTGCTTATGGGTGGAGGAGGGAGCCTCACATCTCTTGTCTCACCCTACCTTCAGTATAAACACAGGGCTCCTACTTGTCAAAACACAAGGCAGGTGGAGTGAGCAGAAACCTCCCACCACCCCAGCAATCCCTCACACACTCAAGTAGGACAGAAACCCTCTTGACCGCATCCCTACTGAACCTGTTTGGCTGCGACGACAGCGCCCTGTTGGCTTAAAGTCAGCTTCAAGCAGAATTTACCAGTACAAATGGGAGTTAAGGAGGAGAATGGCAGCCCGCAAATGCCACTGTCCAGTGTTCCCACAGATGTCGTCTCCTGCAAGTGTCCAAGGGGCCTCTGCCAGGGCATCAGAGATCTCAGGGAAACCTGGGCATGCGGGTAGAGCAGACAGAGAGGGCAAGAGCCCATCTGGCACCCAGGTTCAGGAGGAACAGGAACACGACGGTCCAGAGTAGGCAGCCGCCATCAGATGGGCCTGTCAAGAAGCTGGGCCACGGAGTTGCTGTGTGAGCCTGGACAAGTCACCTGACTGCCCTGGGTCCCCATCTCCTCCTTGATAAATGAAGAGTGTAGACCAGCCGATCCAAAAGGCTCCTGTCTGTGGTTCTGTCTCCTTCGGGCTGTGATTCTGGGAGCTGGTGCCAGCAGTGGATGGGAAGACTTTCGGCTACTCACTGTGGTCGTAGGGAACATCACTGAGCTGGTTGTCACAATACTGTCATGACCGCAGCCTGCCCCATTCAGGAGCCCAGCCCCAGCCACCCATCTTGCCTAGCCACATCCCAAGAGGCATGCAGATGGCTCTCAGTCTGACATTGAGGGTGGTAGATGAGGACAAATGAGAAGCAGATATGCCAAGGGTCAGATGTTGGAGGGAAGAGGGAGGCTTCCTACAGCAGGGTGCTGGGAGCACATGGAGCAGGGTCTGGGATGGTAGGAAGGAGAATGATGCTTGGCTGGGCCTGGGGAGGACAGGCAGGGTGCAGAAGAGGGAAGGGGACTCCCAAGCTCCGCTGGGCTGAACTGGATGGAGGGAATAAGAGGACCCACGAGGGACTCTGCCCACCTGCTGGCCGGTGGCTGGGGTGGGAGCCGTGAAAATCCCTGCAGAAGTCTGAGTAGGAGGGTGTGAAGGATGCAGAGTTTCAGAGGGGCCCTGGGCCCAGAGCCCTCCCAGGCTTTGTCCTCAGGCAAGTCCGGCCCCAGCTAGAGGCAGAAGCCAGCCCAGCAAGGGCAACTGGGCCCACAGAGAACTCGCAGCAGACCAGAGGCCTGTGGGGCAGTGGCTCAAAGAGTCTAAACCTCAGAGTGCTTGCATTCCGCCCCTAGGCCAGCTGCTTGCTAACTGTGACCTTGGGAGGGTCACTTCCCTCCCTGTGCCCTGTCATCTGTAGAGTGCAGCTGATAGCAATGCCTTCCCCGGCGGGTTGTTTGGGGGTTTGAGTTAAAGATGTCCAGCACATAGAACAAGGCTTGTGCACAGCAGGGACCACAGGAGCATTTGCTATTTGTTGCTCCAAAGCGCCTCCCCAGGTTTTCCTCTCTGTAGATGGCAGAGCAAGTGACATCATCCCTGATTTCCAGCTGAGGAAACTGAGGCTTGGACAGACCTCAAGTCCAGGGATGTTAGGAGGATTAGCATTTAAGAACTAACCAGGCCCTACCCTGCTGTTTCCAAAGCTAGATGAGACCAGGCTTGTCGAGGTGGGCGGCAGACAGGCCTCTTGACACCCCATGTTCCCTGGGGTCTCCCACCCAAGCCCCAGGCAGCCTGGAGAACCTGTCATATGTGGGCACATTCACAGCTTGGTCCATTTTCCCTCGTCTCACTGGTCCTGCCCCTCCTATAGGAAACCTTGGCTAATTGGCTGTGCCTCTCTGGGATTCTCGGATTCCCCCCCTATCGCACCATCTGCAGTGGAACAATCAGTAATTGAAGATGCCACCCGAAGGTGCTGAGTGAGGGCCCCAGGCGGGTGCCTCTTGAGTAGATGAGCTGCCATGTCCCATGGAGGCCCCCGGCGGGGTGGGTGGCACTGGCTGGGCCACGCCTGGCCCTCTCACCACCACCCTCCTGCTCTCCCAGGTGCAAGCCCTGGAGCAGCGCAACCAGCTGCTGGAGACCCGCTGGCACTTCCTACAGAGCCAGGACTCGGCCACCTTTGACCTTGGGCGCCTCTACGAGGAGTACCAAGGCCAGCTGCAGGAGGAGCTGTGCAAAGTGAGCAAGGAGCGGGGCCAGCTCGAGGCCAACCTGCTGCAGGTGCTGGAGAAGGTGGAAGAGTTCCGGATCAGGTAGGGGCGCCCTATGAGGGCCGAGGGTGGGGAACAACCTTCATGCTTGGGGGCAGGGTCCAGGGGCCCAGGCCAGAAAAAGAGAAAACTTCTTTAGTCCATACTTACTAAAGAGCTGCAACATGCTAGCGGTATTCTAGATACTGGGAAGACAAAGCAGTGATCTACAGCTACATCCCAAGCAGGGACCCTTACAACACAGCAGCCCCATGCTGGCGGACGGCTACGCTGCGCTTGCTTGCCTCTGGGCTTTGCAGCCCTGTCCCCGGCCCCTCCCCTTGCGCCCAAGTCCGGGGACATTGCATCACTAGCGAGCGCAATGGGCGGCTCCTGCTTTGGCTGAAGCTTGAGATTTTGACCTCTCTTGAGCTGAAAAGGGAAGGGGGTAAGGGAGGGCAGGGGGCAGAACTGACAAGGTTTGTTTGCATACAGAAGCAGCCGCCTAGAGGTAAGACACGTCTGACCTCGATGGCAGACTTGGGGTCTAGAGAGACAAGGAAAACACAGACTGCGGGGACAAGCAGCTCGCAGGCAGTACGGCCTAATGGTTAAGGGCTTGGGTATGACTGTGCCCCATGGGAGGGGGTTACTCCTTGCCCATACCCCTCACCATCTCTGTGACCTTGGGCAGTTGCTTCATACACAGACTTCAGTGTCCTCCTGTGGGGAGTGGGAATGGTGATGGTTGATACCAAGCCAAGGGTGGTGTGAGGAGGAAGCCAGGAGTTTGGTATGGCTACCGGAGGTTAAAAATGGCCACTCCTCTGCCCTCTCAACAAGGCTCCATGCCCAGCACACAGCAGTTTGCTGAACTGAATTAGCCAGTCTAGAAAGGCAGACCAGTTAATTCAGTAGCTCAGAGGAGAGGTGACCTTCTCTGACTAGACAATCGTCAGGGCTTCAAAGACAAGGAAGCTGGGCCAGAGCAGAGAGGCTGGTCTCTTTGCTGGAGGCCCCCAGCCAGAAAGAAGGAAGGACAGGGTGAGGCTGAAGCAGCCCCCACCTTCTGCAGGACTGAGGCCAGATCCAAGCCTTGCGATCTGAGGTGAGAGCCCAAGCCTCTCAAGACGGAGGGAGGAGGCAGCCTGTCGGGAGTCCTGGCCTGTGGCACAGCCTTTGCCCGCGGCCTGTCTGCGTGGCCTCCCCTGCTCAGACCACATGCAGAAGGAATGGTCACACAGGAAGCTTCTCCCTCTCTGGGGACCTCGGTTTCCTCATCTGTGGATCTGGCTGGGCCCCTCCTTGACCTGGGGCGGGGGGCACTTCTCCCCCTACCCTGCCCTCCCAGGTCCTTGGGAAATATGCAGGGAATTAGACTGCCCATTTTGACGGCGACGAGGGAAATCTCATTGGTGTGCCAGAACCCAAGACTCAGCTCACTGATACCTAGTAGGTCCTTGGCCCGCAAAGGATCAGGGAATAGCAGAGCTGGGTGGGGACTTGGATTCTCCTTTTATGGAGACAGAAACAGAGGCCCAGAGAGGGTGGGGGCTTGTCCTTAGTCACACACAGAGGGATGAGTACAAAGTCCCATCGCTCACCTGGCAACTGTGTGTGTGAAGCTGCTCCCAGGAGAGCGGCCGGATCGCATCCGTGGAGGCACTTTGTAACTGGAAGTTCTGTACAAACATTGCTTGTTGTTTTAATCTGCTCAGCCCCCTCATTTGGCCCACTGCCTGGTTTCCATCTGCTGCCTGGTTTTACTGTTTAGGCTCAGGGCCTCTCTTCCCCTTCTCTGGGTAGGGAGCCCACTGAACCGGGGGAGGTGAGGCTGAAGGGTTCCTGGGTCTGCAGGCCAGAGCCAGGAAAGCTGCAGCCTGGCTGTGCAAAGCCTGGGGCCCCCAGAAGCCAGGAGATGCCAGGCCAAGCCCTGACAGGGAGGGGTGTACTTTGCCTCTACAAGGCCGATGAGATCAGCTTCACTCCTGGAAATAAACAAGTTTGGGGGGGTGGGGAGGGTACGGGTGTGACCAGCTGAAAAGGGCTGAGAATGGATTTGGGAGCTGGCGGCTAGCATACGGGCAGGGGACTGGAAGTAAATGGGGGACATGGCGTTGCATAAGCCTCTATAGGAATGGAGGCTTCTAGAAGCTCTGATGTAGCAGGGACCCCAAGGATCAGCTGGCTAACCCCTCTATTTACTAGGGATGAAGTACAGGCCCAGCAAGGGGAAGCAACTTGCCAAAGGCCACATAGCAAGTGATTCAGTGTTGTGTACAATTGTGCAAGCTGTCTGGGGGTGAACTGGGATTGAAATGCAGTGGAGTCGATGAGAAGGGAGGTGGGAAAGCTGAGAAGGGCAGTGAGAGGTAAGGGGAGGCTTGGCACCTCAGAGGGCTCCCACTGGACAGCTCTCTCCAATGTCCCGTTCCCAGGCAGGCAGAACTCTTATCCAGAGGAGCGGGGAGAGCCTAGGCACAGGGCTTGCTTGCGGAGGGCTAGTCAATTTGGGCTTCCCAGCTTGGAGCTCCCCAGACCCTTGACCTCAAGTCAGGAAATTTTTCCAAGGCCCCCAGGTCCCAGAGGGAAACTTGTTCAGGTCAGCCCAGCTCTGAGCATTTGTAAGGAGTGTGAAGAGACCTGCTCACTCCCTCTGCAGTGAGGACCCCCATGGTTTCTTTCTGGAAACTCTGAGAGAGGGGGGCTGAGCTGGGACATGGTGTTGGTGAAAGTAAAATCGAGACCCCAAGGATCAGCTGGCTAACCCCTCTATTTACTAGGGATGAAGTACAGGCCCAGCAAGGGGAAGCAACTTGCCAAAGGCCACATAGCAAGTGATTCAGTGTTGTGTACAATTGTGCAAGCTGTCTGGGGGTGAACTGGGATTGAAATGCAGTGGAGTCGATGAGAAGGGAGGTGGGAAAGCTGAGAAGGGCAGTGAGAGGTAAGGGGAGGCTTGGCACCTCAGAGGGCTCCCACTGGACAGCTCTCTCCAATGTCCCGTTCCCAGGCAGGCAGAACTCTTATCCAGAGGAGCGGGGAGAGCCTAGGCACAGGGCTTGCTTGCGGAGGGCTAGTCAATTTGGGCTTCCCAGCTTGGAGCTCCCCAGACCCTTGACCTCAAGTCAGGAAATTTTTCCAAGGCCCCCAGGTCCCAGAGGGAAACTTGTTCAGGTCAGCCCAGCTCTGAGCATTTGTAAGGAGTGTGAAGAGACCTGCTCACTCCCTCTGCAGTGAGGACCCCCATGGTTTCTTTCTGGAAACTCTGAGAGAGGGGGGCTGAGCTGGGACATGGTGTTGGTGAAAGTGAAAATCGTTCAGTTGTGTCCGACTCTTTGCGACCCCATGGACTGTAGCCCGCCAGGCTCCTCTGTCCGTGAAATTCTCCAGGCCAGAATACTGAAGTGGGTAGCCATTCCCTTCTCCAGGGGATCTTCCCAACCCAGGGATCAAACCCAGGTCTCCTGCATTGCCGTCTGAGCCACCACGGAAGCGCTGGTGTTGGAGAGGATGGTAATAATGACAGCAGTAGCTCTAGCGGGCGTCACGCACCTTTGTAAATGCTTTATGTGTTCATTGACTTACTCCTCATGAAATCAACATTATTGTGACAAGAGCACATAGAAGGGGCCTATCCAAAGTCACATAGCTAGTTAGCAAGAGAGCCAGAATTTGAGCCCAAATAGTCTGGCTCTGGAACCCCATTCTTAGCCAGCACATGACTCAAGCTTCCAAGCCCCTCTCTGAGCCTCCATCTCCTCATCTGTGAAACAAGACCAAGAGAACATCCCTGGCTGGGGGCTCTGCGGGTCACAGGAGAGGCATTTTGCTTGCCTTGGCTCCAGATTACAGACCAGACTCCCTGACCCACCCCACCACCCTGTCCCCATGGCCAGCACCCTCAGGGACCCTCAAAGACTCTGGAAGCCTGCAGTGGCCAGGGAGAGTGCGGACCCTCCACATACTGAATTTCAGGGAGCTGAGTGCTCTGCGGGCTCTCGTCCTCTGGGGTCTGCTCCCCTCAGTCCCTCTGGGAGGCTAGTGGAAGAGAAGGCCTGGGGGTGGCAGGTCCAGCTACCTGACGTGGGTGACGGGTGATGCTGCCCCTTCTGTGAGGTCAGGGACTGGGGCAGGCAGGCGGCTGTAATTAGAGCCGCCAATGATTCAGGCATTCCCTAGAGAGGAGGGAAGGCAACAGGAAGCCACAGAATCCCCACGTCGGTTGGGGCAGGCAGAGCTGGGATGGGAAGCATGCTGCAGGCAGACATCCATCCTGGGGGCCCAGAAGGTAAGGTCAAGGATCCAGGGATCCCATCTCCTCACCCAGCAGTGTCCTGATTCTGAACACGAGGTGGACTCAACACATCTCATCACATGTGTAGGGAGGAGACACATCTGAGAAGATAGGGAACAGAGCTTTGGAGTGCTGGTGAATTTCAGCCCCCATGACGCACGCACCCACACACGTGCACACGTGCACACCCCAATAGACAAGGGAAGGGAGGAGTTTCTTGCCCTGAAACATATGAGGGGCCCATCTGACTGCAAAACCCATGTCCTTCCTACCCTCTCTCCAGAGGGAAGATGGCATGGTGTCCTGCTGTCTAGCAAAGCAGTGGGAGAAGCGTGGGGCTTCGGGGAAGGGTGGAGTTAGAAGAGGATGATGTGTGAGCAAGATGCTTGGAGCAGACACTACAAAAGACACAGCTTGTTTGAAACTGAGACTCTCGGGGGAGGAGATGGGATAAAGATAAAGGAACAAAACATCAGGGCAAAGGGACTGTGCAATCAGGAGAGGCTTCCTGGAGGAGATGAATGTGGAATAGAGCCAGGAAAGGGGCAGATGCCCCTGGGAGAGGAATGGCTGGTCATCAGGAAGGAGTGAGCATGGGGAGCGGGATGCCTGCTTCCCCAGAGCCAACACTAGGGTATCAGGGAGGGAGGGGACATGTCATAGAGACAAGGGGCTGCATCCTCCTCAAGGAAGGGACCACTTTTTTCTAACTGCCACAAGGCAGCAAAGGGATTGCAGAGGCCCCAAGCCCCACCCAAGGAGGGTTAAGCAAACTGTTGCCAAGTCCACCACATCCAGCTGAGCAGGCTCTGTGTGTGTGTCTCCCTGGCTCCCCTTCTCCTCCCTCCCCACCTCCCAGGTATGAGGATGAGATCTCCAAGCGCACGGACATGGAGTTCACCTTCGTCCAGCTGAAGAAGGTAGCCTCCCCAGCTTACCCCATGGGTTCCTTCCTCAGGGACCCTCTGCCCTCTTTTGCTCAGGATCCCCAAACAAAGGCCCCACAGGCCAAGTCCCAAGACTGCAGGCAGAAAGCTAAGCACCTGTCCCCACCCTCCTCCAAGGCTCTGAGCCAGGTCTCCTCTGGGAATCTCCCCCATCATATTCAGGAAGCAAAGTCCCCCCTTACCATACCCCTGCCCTGGGACCCCTCCATTCCTTTTCCCATCATTCATCACTGCTCCCACCCCCAGGACCTGGATGCAGAATGTCTTCGGCGGACAGAACTGGAGACCAAGTTAAAAGGCCTGCAGAGCTTTGTGGAGCTGATGAAAAGCGTCTATGAGCAGGTGAGAAGACGGGGCCAGGGTCCCACTGAGCCAAAAGCCAACTGGCCCCAGGGTAAGGGACGCAGGGGAGGCAAAGGTGTCCAGCGGGTTGTGGAAACTTCAGCAGGCGCTCACTGTTGCAGGCCACAGATGCAACAATTTCCTAAACCCCTTGTGTGCTGCAGTCAGTAACCCAACGTGTCCCCTTGTCACTCATCTCATGGAGTATGGCAGGTTCCCACAAAGCCTGTCCCAGGGAAAGTGCCACCTTCGTGTGCTGGGGAGCACTGAAGGCATGAAGGGGACCCAGGTACATCTAGGGCAGGGTCAGGAAGCGGCCTTGGAGCAGTGAGCCAGGAGGCTTTGAACAGTAGTTCTTATTGAACTAATTTCTCTCTCACCCTGCAGCTTAAATTGCAAACACCCACAGCTCTAGCTCTTGTAGGCCTGCAATGTACCCTCCCCAATTTGGGGATCATACAGGAAAGATTTATAGACAGATTCTCTGGTAATCAAACAATACAAACTTCTGCCAGACAAAAATGACTCAGGAAGGACTACCCTGGTAGTCCAGAGGTTAAGACTCCTTGCTTTCACTGCAGGGGACATGAGTTCAATCCCTAGTCAGGGAACTTAAGATCCCACAAGCCATGTGGTATGGCCAAAAAATAAAAAAATCTAAGTCCCAGTAAACGCAGACAGAGGAGCCCCTGGACACATTCTCATTTGTCCCTAGGTCCTCACTGTCCCTAGGGGGACAGTAGCCCAGCAAGGCCCGTCCCACAGCCAGTGCCACCAGCAAATGAATTCTGGACTCTGCCCCTTGGCAGCATCTGTCTCCTGGGCTTCCTTTGGGATGTGTGTTCTCCTCTCTACCTTCCCCATCTTCTCGGGGGTGAGGAGGCTGATGGGGTGATGCTTTGATTCAGCTACAAGCAGGCAGGACCATTACTGAGAGTGACAGGGCACAGCAGCCTGTGTGCTGTGATGCCAAGCTATGGCATGCAGCCCAGGGCAGAGCAGGGGCCAAAGTCATCACTGCAAACTGCAAGATGGGCTCAGGTGGCCTGAAGGGCTGCTAACCAGGGCTTTAGGGCCTCGCCATGTGGAGAGGGAGACTGGGCCTCATGGCTACACGTGTACCTCAGACCTCTGTGCAGCCGTGGGAGGGAGCAGAAGAGAGAACCTGCCAACCCTTGCCAACATTAGGGAGGCAGCCCCCATGGGCAGACCACCCCAAAATGCTTCTTGTCCCCAGCAGGGTCCTCCACGGCCAGCCCTAGCCCTGAGGGGCTCACCAGGGCACGGTGCCCACTGAGTAGCTTGGGAAGTGGGTGAGAGCTTCCTCTGCCCACAATCACCAGGGCTGGTACCGCCCAGCAGACGTCAGCAGGACCGTAGTTTCAGGGCCTCCAGCCAGCCATCCTGCTCGCCAGCATCGCAGGGAGCCAGGGCCAGGCGGAGGCCCTACGGGTGTAGAGACATGGCTGAGGAGGCTGGGCATAGCCAGCCATATACCTGCGCACTAGGAGACAGACCTGCTGAACTTCTGGGCCCCGCCTCACAGCAGGCTGCCGGCTCCATCTAGACTTGGCAGCCCTTGGGCCCCAGTCCTGACTCTACCTTTTTTTTCCTCCCCTCATTTTGTGACTTGGGGCAAGTTATTTCTCCTCTCTGTGCCTCACTTTCCTCATCTGTTAAATGGGGAGAGTGATAGTAGCA
Organism: Madoqua kirkii; assembly: GCA_006408675.1. NCBI lineage: Eukaryota > Metazoa > Chordata > Mammalia > Artiodactyla > Bovidae > Madoqua > Madoqua kirkii. The sequence goes on from SJYC01071761.1 coordinate 103,640, forward strand.
GGTTCATCATGCTGTGATGGAGTAAATCACTTAACAAATGTTTGTGGCATGCCTGCTAGGTGCCAGGCACTGACCTCATGACTGTGAGCCAGGTGGGCAAGTTTCTTGCCTTCAGGAGACCACAGTTTAGCTAAGAGGGCAGAGGTGATAGGCTGATAAACACGTCTGGACAAGATCATTTTGGAGGGGAAAATTTGCTGGTATGCAAAGAAACTGGGCCATGCCTTAGTGCTAGAGCGGTTGGGGCCGAGCGTTTCTGAGGAGGCCCAAGAGAGTGAAGCCCCAAACTGGAAAGATCCAACTCAGCAGAGACTTGAAAAGGCTTCAGCAGAAGGAAGGGCTGTGTGAAACACCTGAGGCGGGAATGATGTGATCCTGGCATGATGTGATCCAGCAGGGAGAGAAGGTGGCAGCTGTGGCTAAGACAGAGTGGGCAAGGGCCAGGTTGTGCAGGGCCGGAGGCCCAGGATGTGGTGTGGACATTATTCTAAGCAGGACAGGCAGCCCTTGGTGGAGAGGGAGGCAGGGTGCTGTTGGAGGGCTGCTGTGGAGAAGGGGCCACAGTGAATGCAAGAGCGCATTATTACCTATGCGTGCATGCTCAGTCACGTCTGACTCTTTGTGACCCCAGTGACTGTAGCCCGCTAGGCTCCTCTGTCCGTGGGATTCTCCCGGCAAGAATACGGGAGTTGGTTGCTGGGCCCTCCTCCAGGGGATCTTCCCAATCCAATTATTACATACACATTCTATTATGTTATATTATATCATATCACATTGTATTTATACTATATTATATTGACAATAACATAT
>SJYC01071762.1:0-90674 GCA_006408675.1 Madoqua kirkii
ACTACCATATTATATTGATACTATCATATATTATAATGTATGCAATGTAGTATATATTATATAACATGCATTATATATAATGTGTAATACAATATTATTTTCTATATTGTATACTATATAATCATATTTTATTGTTTTATTTCTAACATTAATATAATATAATAATATTTAATTAAAATAAAATATGATTATATGGTATATAATGTAGAAAATAATATTGTATTATTACACATTACATATAATGCATATATATTATATATATATAAATAAAACAATAGCAGTTATTATTGTTTTGGGTGGCAGTGAGGTAGCAAGTTGGTGTCGGGACATAAGGTACCTCTGCAGGCTGAGAGGGCAACACCGACTCAAAAAGATTCCCCATACCAATGGTTCTCTAAGCTGGCCCTGCCTAGTAGAAATATAATGCAAGCCACACAGGTAATTGTAAGTTTTCCAGGAGCCACATTTTTTTTAAGTGAAGAAACAGAAAAAAATAATTTTAATATATTCTTTAGGCCAATATATCAAAAATACGATTATTCAACAAGTAATCATTATAAAAGAATGAATGGGCTGTTTCACACATGTTTTCCTATTGTAAGTCTTCAAAATCTGGTGTGTGTTTTCCACCTCCGGCTCATCTCAGTTCTGACCGGCCACATTTCAAGTGCTCACGACCTCACAGGGCTAGTGGCTCCACATCGGACAGAGCAGGTCCAAGTAAAGAAGGGTGCCAGCCGTGCCACCTCGGGTGGGAGAAAAACATGTGGGATGTGAGCAGTCCCAGGAGGGCCAGGCACTAGTCTCAACTTTGGACTAGATCTCGGAGAAGCACTGCTGTATAGCCCACCCCAGGGTCCCAGGAAACAGCCCTCCCTCTCCCCAAGACATGCACGCAGGTCAGGATATTTATGGAAAGCCTTTCCCAGAAGCCAGTGGCTATAGGCTGCTCGGGGCCTCATCTACATGTTGCAACACTCCTTCCCCTCACCTCCAGGAATGCTGACTGGTGGCAGCGCCCTGGGGCTCCCACCCCCCTCAGCTTCCAGGATTCACTCCAGCTCCCAAGTGCACTGGGGCCTGGCTGCATCCAGCCAGAAAGCCCCTGCCCCACCTGCAAACTCTGGTTCCAGGGAGATTAGCTATGGAACCCATGGACAAGCCCCTGCAGCCAGTACACCTCCCGGGATACTGACCCCTACAAAACGAGCTGGCATGTCTACGTGCCTGCCTTCATGGTGCCCCAGGAGGCCACTCCAGGACCAGGCTGCTCAAGCCCTGGATGCTTCCTCCCAGCTCTATCACGTTTTCCAATCACACCAATAGTTTCCCAGCTGTTGTTTACTGAGCACCCACTATATTCCAGGCATCAGGCTGAGTGCTCTCAAGATGTAATCTCGTTTAATCTTTCCAATAAACCTATAAAGTAGGGAGTACAAACTTTGGGACGACTTGGATTTGAATCCTGGCTCCATGATTATATGAACTTGGGCAGATTCCTTTATTTTTCTATGCCTCAATGTCCTCATCTGTAAAATGTGGAGGACAATAGTACCTAGCTCACTGGCCCGTTGTGAGGATTTATTTTGCAAGTATATCCTAAAGCACTTAGAACAGTGTCTGGCACATGGTGAGTATTTGATAAATGCCAGCTGATTTCAATTCCATAATTATATCCACTTTTCAAATGAGAAAACAGAGGCTCAGCTAGCTAAGTTTAAAGACTTGGCCAGGGTTAACCCAGCTAATAAAAGATGACATTATTCAGAGCCCAGGGCCGTTGAACACTACATTTTACTGAGCGGTACTGTTACCCCTCAGTCACCATATTCCCTGACCTGGGGCCGAGATGACAATAGTCACACATATGGAGGCCTCCTCAGACTCTGGCTCCTAAGAAAAGCTCTAAACTTGCATCAACTTGATTCTTGCCAGCTTGGAGATGCACATCCTCTCCAGCTCCCCCCACCCCCACCCCGCTACGGTGGCAATCCCACATCACACAAGTCAGCATTGTTATGCCCTCTGCAGCCGGCAGGGCCAGCATGTCTGAACAGGTCTGCACACGATCCAAGCCCTCCACTTCCTGCTTCTGTTTACCATGCTTGTGCTTACACTGGCTCTTTCCAGAAAGGACCTGAGGCTGCCCCATCAGCCGGGTTTCGGCCATCCTTTTGCTGCAATAGTGCCCTGTGCTCTGACAGGGCCCTGGCCTTCTTGCCCCTAACAAATGCCACCTTAAGCCTGGGGAAGAAATGTCCCTGGAGAACTTTGTCTGAAACACCCCCACGCCTGCCAACCCGCAGCACATGGTGACCGAGGAGGCCCCAAACTGCATCTCTGAAACTGGTTTGCTGCCAAGCCCCAGCTGGGACGTCAGTTCCATCTGGAAGACGTCAATCTCCAGTGAGGCCCCAGTGAGCAGAGGCGAGCATGAGCCTGTATTCCGGCAGGGGCTGGGGGGGAAGGGACCCCCCCCCCCCGCTCTTGCTCAGAGATCTCTGTTAGATGTATTTGAAGATCGACCAAAACCCTCCATCAGGAGACCCTCTAAAGGACAGCTGGCCACTGAGCTCAGGGGCCCACCAGCTCCAGGGTGGAGACAGGTGGCCTGCCACTGCTCAAAATTCCTTTTCCAGGAGGTGATCCTGATCACCAGGGGATGCTAGTGGGCAGGGTCAGGCAGCAAGCAGACAGGGAAGGGGTGGGCTTCCTCTGCAGGTCTCGCAGCTGCCCATCCCCGTGGTCTCCAGCCACAGGGACACAGCCACCGGTCAGAAGTAGCAGCCTCTACAGGTCTAGACTCCAGAGGTTCAGCCACAGCTTCTTGGAGCAAAAAGACGGATGAGGGTCAGGAGGGGCCCAGAGTCAGAACCAAGATTGGAATGCAGTCATGGCCCAAAACAGAACCTGGATCTGAGCAGGCCTCCTGATCCAACTGCCCCTTTTCAGGAAACAGAGAAGCCAGAGGAGCATTTTAAACACCAGAACGCGGGGCAATCAGGAAGATTCAGGCTAGAGGCAAGCAGCCTGAGGTTTTCGATACGAAAAAGACAGGGGGGAATAAGAGAGAGAGATGAAGAGAGTACCTACAGAATAAGAGAGACATATGGACCAATGGTGGTGCATGAACCTTGTTTGGATCCTGAATCAAACAAAAAAAGGTCTTTTTTTAGTTTTCTTTAATTTTATATATTTTTAAGTTTTATATAGGGCTTCCCTAGTGGCTCAGAGGTAAAGAATCGACCTGCAATGCAGAAGACCCAGGGAAGATCCCCTGGAGAAGGGCATGGCAACCCACTCCAGTATACTTGCCTGGAGAGTTCCATGGACAGAGGAGCCTGGGGGGCTACAGTCCATGGGGCAGCAAAGAGTCAGACACAACTGGGCGACTAACACACACAAACACCCCCGCCATATGTGTGTATGTGTGTGTGTATGTGTGTAAAATGAGAACACTGACCAAATTTTGATGACTGAACTGTGAACACCAGTAGTAATAACTGTGCATCCATATCCCACCCTTCCGTCCCACAGCTGAGCCCCGCCATGCCTCCCTGGGTGCCTGGCCCCTCCCCCTGCCTGTCAGTCTCCTCAGCCACCTGACTCATTCTGTACAATGCTGGCCACGGACACTCTGCTTACACCCACCCACTCCTCCTTTCCACACAAGGCCCCGCCCAGGCCCGAGCTACTAATCAGCACCTCCAGGAGAAGCAGCCCAGGGCCCCGGAGGTGACACCTTGCAGCCCTTCCAAAGACCCCTGTGCCCACTGGCTTTGCTGCACACCTCTGAGACTCCACTCTGCAAAGCTATCAGACTGCAGGGCGTGACAGAGCATGTGTGGGGCTTCAGCTCCCATCCCTGCCCCTCTAAGGGAGCTCAGCAGCAGCGCAAAGCTCTGGGCCCAGCCCCGCCCTCGCAGCTGTTTCCATCAACTCTGGGTGCCGCAGCTTCTTCCTTGTCTGTAATCTGGGGCTGATGATTGAGCCAGCCTGGTGAGGATGAGACGTGGATATGCCTGGAAAGCACTTAGCGCACACACCGCCTGGTCTCTCAAGCGCCCCCAGGGAAATGGGATGTTCTGCCCCTTCCAGGGGTCTCTGAGGACACAGGCTAGCATCTTCTAGGCAAAGAGGAGAACAGAAAGGAGGGGAAAGAAGGATCCCAAAGGACAGCAAGAAGACAGAGATTACTGAGGCTAAATCCTGTAGTTGCGGCTGGGCAAGCCCCTCAGCTAGACAGGGAGGGGCAGTGAGTCTCCAGGGTGACCCGGAAGTCACCTGGGCCTCCGCTGCTGGCGGGAGAGCAGGGATCCATGATCGTCAGCCTCTGATCCCCTCCTGCCCTCATCACTCACAGGCTTCCATTCCCACATGCCTTCAGCAGGGACACTCCTCTGCCAGATACAGAGGCCTGGAGGTGAAAATGCCTCAGCCAGGCCCTCAAGGAGCTCCCATCCTGGGAGGCCAAGCTGCACAGCACTGAGCCTAAAGATAGAAAGCCCTCAGGCCCAGACATCCTGGGCCCTTTCCTCCTCTGCCAGGAGGAAGGAGGCCCACCCTGGGAGCTAAAGCAGTGTGTATGTTGGGGGTAGGGGGGGCCAGTGTGGGAAGGGATGGTGGGAACTGAATTGAAATTAGGCTTGCAAGTGGGCCTCCAGAGCCAAGGGTCCCTCCCTGCCAAATCAGAGAGGAAAACCGACAGGTGGGTGAGTTGGGAGTTGGAGGGACTGCTTCTCAAGAGTACAAGATGCTGCAGAGGCAGGGCAGGGGACGTTTGCCCTCCAATCATCTCTCCAGGAAGACAGAGAGAAGCCTGCCCTCCACCCACCAGAGAACGAAGAGACTATGGGGACTGTGGCTGAGGGTCTGGGGACCCCCACCAGCCCTGAGCCCCCATATCTGTGCCCCGTAGGAGCTGAAGGACCTAGCAGCCCAGCTGAAGGATGTGTCGGTGACCGTGGGTATGGACAGCCGCTGCCACATCGACCTGAGCGGCATCGTGGAGGAAGTGAAGGCCCAATATGATGCCATCGCGGCTCGCAGCCTGGAGGAGGCCGAGGCGTACTCCCGGAGCCAGGTTTGGGGCTGGCAGGCAGACTGGGGGGATGCAACCAGGGCAAGATGGGCAGCAGCGGAGATGGCTGAGGCTGCCTGCAGCTCTGGGTGCTGAGAGTCCAGGAGGGATGAATGGGGAGACACAGGGGCAATGGAGCCCACTGCAGTGAGTTCACAGGCAGGGACGGAGAACATGAGAGCCCAGCGGGCTGCCAGGGCACAGGGGTGATGGGTACAGGGGCAAGCCACAGTCTGCACCCTTCAGAGGCTCACGGCGGTGCTGCCACCCAGTGACTCCAGCCCACGTGTGGGCATGGCCCGTGGGGCTCAGTCCAGGGCAGCCAAGACAGGGATCCTGAGAGGGACGTGGTGGGGGTGGGAGCAGGGAAGGAGGGAGACGCTGGCCTGGGTGGGCCACAGAGGCGGGGATGAAGCCAAGGGTGAGGAAGAAGGAGGGGCCGGGGATCCTGGGAGACACAGTGAGCTCCCCTGACTGCCACCCCTCCCCGGCCTCCAGCTGGAGGAACGGGCCGCCTGCTCGGCCGAGTTTGGAAACAGCCTCCAGAGCAGCCGCACTGAGATCGCTGACCTCAACGTTCGCATCCAGAAGCTCCGATCACAGATCCTCTCCATCAAGAGCCATGTGAGTGTCCAGAGGACCCACCTGGGCTGGAGCAGGGCAGAGTGCAGGACACATGCTCTCTCATACCCTTCACACACACACATACACATATGCTCACACAGGCTGTGTCAATGTGAGCCCTGGCTTTGTGACCCTGGACAGGTCACTTAGCATCCCTGTGCCTCAATTTCCTCATCTGTCCTCAGACAGCTCTGAGGACCACATGAGTCTGGCTGGTAAAAGTTGGAATGTTGGGGTTCCCCTACACACACACTCAGAGCCCACCGCCTCCCCACAACTCTCCTACCAACTCTATGGAGAGAAGCAAAGGGAAGCATAAGCCCCAGCTTCCAGACAGGACGAGCCTTCAGAGAAGTGCCATCCTGGAAGGACAGCTGGGACAGGCTCCTGTGGAGCCCTGCCATATTTGGTAGCCTTGGGAAAGTGCCTCCTTAGGTCTAACTGAATGGCCTCTTGCTGCGATGCACTCCATTACCATGCTCAGGAACGCCGTGCCGAGTCATCCCGATGCACACTCCCACCAAGGACAGAGGCGGGCTCCTGGCCCTGACCCGCTCTCTCCCTCCCTCCTTGCTCACTGATCCCTCTTTCTCTCTGTCCTCCCAAACTTTCAGTGCCTGAAACTGGAGGAGAATATCAAGGTGGCTGAGGAACAGGGTGAGCTGGCCTTTCAGGATGCCAAAGCCAAGTTAGCTCAGCTGGAGGACGCTCTGCAGCAGGCCAAGAAGGACATGGCGCGGCAGCTGCGCGAATACCAGGAGCTCATGAACACCAAGCTGGCCCTGGACATCGAGATCACCACCTACCGCAAGCTGATGGAGGGCGAGGAGAACCGGTGAGGAGCGGGGCCAGTGGGGTGGGCCTGGGAGAGGGGAGGACTGGAAGGCCCACAGGAAGCCAGTGCCACCTGCCCCCTCACCTCGCAGCCTGATACTGTGAGCCTGGCAGGCCTGGGTTCATGTCCTGGCTCAGCCACTTACAAACTGGCACTTCAGTCCAATTTACTCAATTTTCAGTTTTTCCTATCAGGAAAATGGACTGATGATAAGTATGCCTCACCTGTGCATACCATCCTGTGTGCAAATACCTGCCACCAATCAGTGCTCAGCAAATGATAGCCATTCATGCAGGGGAAAAGGGACAGAGCTGGCTAGCCAAAGTCACACAGCAGAGCAGCCCAGAGCTGGGAGGGACAGCCAAGAATTGGCCTCTGCCTGCCAATCCCCAGGCCTCTTAATCCCAGGGGAGCTGAGCCAAGGTTCCCTTCACATCCTACCTTCTCTTCCTCCCACAGGATGGACATGCCCTCAGCCACTGTGGTCAGCGCTGTGCAGGCCAGATGCAGAACTGGTGAGCCTGCTTGCCCCAAGAACCCATGGAGGGAGGGGGACAGTGCGGGGGGATCGTGGCCCTAAAGGCATGATATTAAATGCCTCCCAAACCTCCAGCCCCTACCCTGGCCCACCCCTTCTGTTCCCTGTAGCTGTCTCCAAGTCCAGCGTCTCAAGAGCTCCCTCTCGGAAAAAGAAGAACAAGAAAGGCCCTGTGATCAAAATCACCGAAATGTCAGAAAAGTTCCTCTCGCAGGAGTCAGAGGTCTCAGAGTAAGGCTGCTGTCCATACCCCAGGAGCCCCAGGCCACTTCCCTGCAGCAGCAAGGACATAAAGCTAGACTCCAGAAAGCAGCTTGGAGCCTCTAGGTTGGGAAGGGAGGCAAACCTGATCCTGAATGGAGAAGAGGGTTGAAAACAGTGCCTGCTTTTTTGCGGGAATAGGACAGGACTGTCACCAGTTACTCAAAGTCACTCGGCCCCATATCTGTATCTCACAGTCCACCCTTCCGATATCTGGCCAGAGGTCTTTCTGCCTGGGTAAATTGGAATTGGGGTTTTGCCTCCACCTCCTTGCTCCTCGCACAACAGAGGACTCTAACCAAGCTGCCTTTGACCCTTTGCCCTACCCTTGCCCTAAACTCACATCTCAAGTCTTGCCTTGCCTCTGACTAGGAACAAAGTGAGTGCCCTCACTGCCCTAGCCCCGGCTAGCCTCAGACCAGGGGCTGATGGGGACTACATGGGCACCCTCCACTATCCAGAGTTCCTGGGGAGGCACCTGGATTTCCTGCACTGCCTGGGCTTCCCAGAGACCTGACAGTATTAGGGAGTGAGGGGAGGAGGCTCCCTGGGTGTTTGGGACCTGAGCCCAGAACTCTGAGACCAGCCCAGACACCCATGCCCCTCCCCTCCTCCTGTGAGTCCCTCCCAGCAGGTCCTGGTCAACCTGGACAGCTGTCCAGCCAGCTCCCAAGCACCTTTTCTAGAAGCTTTTCTTGCCATGACAAACTCCCTGATGGGGGAAGTGGGAAGTGAGGGAGACCAGGCAGGAGAACTGGACCCTCCTTTCTCCTTTCTGTCATCCTGGGGTTCACCACCCTGCCTGGGGTCTGAGCTCTCTGCCTCCCATCCAGATGCTTCCCAGCCTGAAACCTAGTTTGGGTATGCACCAGGCCCTGGAGACTCCTCTTGCCACCCCTGCCATGAAACCCCAGGCCTATTTCCCATTAGTCCCACTTCTGAGGGTCACCATTCCCTCCATCAGGCCAAGCAGCCTGGCCCTCCCCTCCCCTGCACCCACACATGTGGATCAGAGGTCCTTCCCGTCTTCCTCCTCCACACCTGCCCCTCTGCTGCCAGCAGGGTCATGAAGAAGGCACTGTCCACTCAGGTCCGGGAACTTCTGAGCCCTTGAGGTCCGGTTGGGGGCCCCAGTGACTAACTAAAGAGAAATTCTGCAGCAGCAATCCAACAAGAAGGTTGGGGCTTAGAGAAACGCTCCTCTTTCATCCTCTTGGCTCTTGCCTTCAGGGAGCTCCACCTTCCCACTCCATAAGCCACCTTCTCTTCCTCCCTTTCCTCTCCCTACCTCCCCCTTGCCTCACTTCCTCTACAGGACCCAGTCTTTGAGTCAATCATCTCATTTTCCAGGACAGGGTGGCCCAAGGCCCTGGGCCCCTTCTAGGCCCAGAAGGTCCTCCGGGCCTGTTGGGGGCGCTGAAGGGCTACTGACGCTCAGGCTTGAGAGAACTCAGACATATACTTATCCCTCAAGTTTCAAAAGGGTGCTGATTGCTGCTTTTTCTCCACCTATTTATTGGTTTCCATGGGAGCAAATCCTCAATGGGGATATACAATATTAAAAGTATATATATATTATTTTTTCATAACTTATATAGCTTTTAACTTATTGCTTCCCTTCCTGTTTCTGCATAATCAACGCTATATATTATAATACCTGGAGAGAAGCACATGTTCTAGCCGACCCACCCAACTGGCTGACTTCTTGGGGGTAATGCCCCCTTCTTCCTGCAAAGGGATGAAATAAAGTGCTGAGATTGTTCATGGATAGAGCTGTGTGTCTGTCTGCTTTTATATCCCCTCTCAGGATTGGTCAATCATTGGTCAAACAGGTTAACCATAGGACTTTGGAAATCCTCCAGTTATGAGAAAGGGAGTCCAAGGACCTAGTTATACCTTCAGACCAGTGCAACTTGGCCATGGAAAAGTTCTCCTGCCTTGCCATCCTACAAGGAGGCTATACCAGTATTGACCTACGTTCCAGTACCTCCCAGTATGCCCAGGAACCATGTGACCACCTCAGCAAGCACAGACATGGGGCATTCCCCACATGGTGGCGGATTCCCTCTGAAGCCTTCTGCCCGATTGTGCGGGTTGGCACAGCCCAGAATATATTCTGATAGGTACAGGCCTAATCCTGCAAAATCAAATTCTAGATCAGCAAACAAGGATCAAGGGCCTTCTCCAAGCCCAGCCCTGCAGTAAAACACCTACGTGCGCTCCCCACCCTTCCACCTGGAGAAACTCACTATCAAGTCAAGAGAGGCGCTCTCTACTCAAGGTAGCAGTCTGGACTTTCTCTCCAAAGGCAGAAGGCAAAGAGGAGAGGGGCTTGCTTAGGGAACTCAGGAATCGGAACAGGAAGAAGAGGTGTCTCAAGAACAGGAATTTTGGGGGTGAAGTAAGGCCTTTGAAGCATTTGTGTCCTGGTTAACCCACTCACTGGAATGAGACAAGTGGAACCTCAGTTTACTCATCTGTAAAATGGAACACACAGCTTCCTTATTTACCTAAAAGGATGTTTGGGGATCTGACAAGCTAGCGGGGCTCATTCCTTACCAAGACTAGCACATCTTGCTTCAGGACTATGAACTGTAACAGCTCAACAAGAATAAAGGATTACCAGTGATGTCGTTATTGTTATTACAGCAGATATTATGAACAGATATTAACAGACTAGTTGGGAAATAAAATCAGGCCTGGAGCTAGCTCTTTCAGGGTATAGCATAGCCATGCCCCAGGGCTGAAAGACTAGAGACTTCCACTCAGGGTTTATCCATTCTCCTGGGCCACTAAGAGAAGGGCTCAGCTCTCAAAACTCGGAAGAAATGATGGACAAACCCCATTCCTATGCAGGAAGGTCCTGGGACCAAGCCCAGCTCTCTACTTATATTACCTTTGTTTTCTATTCTATTAACTCCTGAATTATGAATTTCTGAACACTAATTTGGATTTCTGACACTGAATTCATAATAAATATTACATTCTAAAAACCTATTTTTAGTTTATTTCCCTTTGCTTTCTTTGAATTTATCAGCTTTCAACTTCTTGAGTTAAATGTTTTAACTTTCCATCTTTCTTTTTTTTCAATATAAGATTCTCTAAAGACCATAAATTTCCTTTTATGTACTATTTTGACTGCTTCACATGTAGCATTATTTATTAGCCTTTAGTTAAAACACTTTTATTCTTTGACTGTTCAGCTGTTAGGAAAGCTCTGCACATAAGGGTCACTCTTCTCACAAACATCTATGGATACATACTTAAATCCAGCAGAATTCATCTCTGCATCCTAGCCTCCCTAACCCTCTGCTTTAGCAGTGCTTCCTTGCCTCTCTGTGCGCCTTTTATCCTCTAAACTCCTTGCGGGCAGGGACTGTATGCCATTACCTCCCCAGGGCTTTGCAGTGCCCAGACCATAGCAAGTTTTCAGTCAAAGTAAAATGAAAGAAAGAATAAATGAATGGTGTACCTCCCAGCTTGAGTCTCCTAATCTAAAAGTCCCATGAAGGCGAAGGCATATCTCCTTGGCCTCTGTGTCCCAGGTGTCAATGCAATGCCCGGCCTGTTGAAGGAGCACTATAACTCCGCGAAGAGAGAGAGAGGAGGAGAGAGAGAGAACGAAGGCAGAGGGTGTGGAGAGGGAGAGAGGAAGGAAGCAATGGAGGGAGGGAGGGAGAGAAACTGTGGCCTCCCTATCCAAACAAGAACTCTCCTGCCCCTTTCCTGCTGGCAGATCCTGACTAGTTGTCAGGAAGTCTGGAGCCAGATTCCCCTTCCTCGTGAGAGCTCCCTCCTTCTCCTTCCCACTCCTGGCCTCTGGAGGGAATCAGTGAACACCTGGCCAAGGGCACCACCCCTGTTCTGAGTACAACAACAAAAACAAGCCCCTACGTGGGCTTGGCTCTTTCTTCTCCTTGATCTCTAGTCCTCCCAAATGCGGGTGAGACGAGCAGGACGGGCATCATTAGCAGAAGCCCAGAGAGGACAAGCACTGTAGCTCTGGTCACCCAGCAGGTAAAAGCAAGCACGTAGGCTCACTGCAACCATTTTTCACCTCTAGACTGCCCGCCACAGGGACACAAAGCAGCAAGGCCGGGACTTGGTGAAGTGGATACTGAAGGACCCCACTTTCAAACTCAAAGGGTGCTGGGGCTGAGTGGGTACCCAACAGCTGAAGGCCAGCCTGAGTCCCCAGGCTCAGCCTGAAAGGTTAGGGCTCAGGGGGCTCAGGCCAGGACTGCCAAGCGAGTTCCCTGCTGATTCCAGAGAATTCTTCCTCTAAGAGGCTCTGGGGTCCAGAGCCCAAGGCAGGCTCTGTGTGCTAAAAGTTGGCAGCATGACCTCCCCTCCTGCCTCTTCTGGTCTATTGAGACCTGAGGAGAAAGAGCTGGAAGGAAGGTAGTCCCTGTGTTTGGGAAACTCCAGAGCCTGATGGTGGAGGGGAGGCAGGAAGTACTGCACACAAAAACAGAAACAGATAGAACCAAAGATACCCAGGCAAAGCTCAAGACCTCAGCACTGGGGTCTGTGGAGCAGCTGGGGGACTTAGTCAAAGAGGGCTTCCTGGAGGAGGGAGTGTCTGGGCTGGCAAAGAAGAAGGGAGTAGAAATGGTCTGGGGGAGGGAGTGGAGCAGACTGCTCAGCCTCTGGCCAGGGCAGAGAGCAGGCCGCAAGAGCCAGGCTGAGCAGAGGAATGAGGAAACCGCGGGTGCACGAGTCGTGACGGGGGTAACCCCTGCAAGCCGCAGTAAGCCCCTGTAAGCAGGAGAGAAGCCAGCACGTGCAGGCACCGTGTTTTATTCAGTTGTGCATCCTGGCATCTAGCAGTGTGCCGAGCACTCAGTCAGCGCTTGCTGAATGCGAGTAAATGCACGAAGTCATGAATGGCAGATGACTACAGCTCCTGAGGGATGCAAGGCTGACTCATTGTGGAGGACTTTATGAGCATCTGCTGTGCCTGCCCCTCTACTGGGGACAGCAGGGAAGAGTGGGGTACAGGGGGGTCCTTGCCCTCCAGGGAATTCTGGCTTCTGCCCAGGATCCAACTCTTGGTCCCCTGTAGTGCCCAAGTCCCCTCCGTTGTGGCCAACCATGTGATCTCTGTGAGACCCTTGGCAAGGCACTGTCCCCTCTCTGGAGTTGATTCTTCATCTGCAGAATAAAGGAACAGATGAGTGCTCCAGCAGGTCAGCCCCTTGATGATCCCCTTCTGCTCATCCCTTCCCTACTCATCTCAATTCCCCGGGCAAGACGTCCTCCTTGGAGGCAGCAGGAGAGGAATTGAGACGTGGCGAGTAGAGCAAATCCTAGTTCTTGCTGTGTGATCTTGGGCAACCTCTGGGAGACTGAGTACCTGCCTCATAAATCTGGTGTGAAGTTTTAAAGAGATGACGCATGAGAAAAGAACGGTGCCTGACACACGCTAAATGCTTTAACATAAAAATAATAGTGTTAGGGGAAATACGACACTGCCCACCCTGGCCAGGCACCACAGTAACCATCGGTGTGAGTTACCTTACTACCAGAGATCTTGGTAAGGAACACGGAATTAACCAGCCACCTCAGACCAGAAGAATTCGGGAAAGGTCAAGAGGAGACAGAGACGCCGGTCCACACGTTCTCCCAGTCCTTCTCACTGGAACCTATCTTGGCTGAGCGACGTATGGGCCACCAGGAAGGACCCTGAGTCACAATGATTGGTGAAAGGCAACCTGGAAAATAATCCAATCACCATAAAACCCGAGATTTCGAGCCACATGTCAGAGCAGTCCTCTGGGTCTCCCTTACCCTCCTCCCCATCCTGGCCGGCCACCCTTCCCAGTGAATTCTCTTGCTGGGTCAGCTCATGTGTGTCTCCTTGGACAGTTCGTTTCCTAGTGTTAGAAGAGAGCTGACTCTAGGGCCTGGAGAGGGGTCCCCCTTTCCGGTAACAATAGCAAATATGCTAATTGTGAGAACTTTTCCCTTAGCCCACTGGAACTGGAACTCGGCCAGGAATGGTTAGGCGAGGGTCTGCACATCAGCCCAGCCTCACCTGCATCTCCCTCCCCTACTCCCAACCCCTCCAAGGAGAGGCCAGGGCTCAGAGATCTGTTCGGGGGCACTGGGGATTAAAGAAGGTGAGAGAAGTGACCCAACCTGGTTCCCTGGGAAAACTGACCGCCCAAGTTAACACTAGGGGAAAAGTCGGCCGCCAGCTTGCGCGCACCTCAGCAACCACTGCCCTCTAGTGGCCGCGGCTAGATCAGCACGTCTAAGGAGCGGGAGCCAAGCGCAGAGGCTTCCCTCCCCCAGGGAGAGTGGGGCGGGAAGAAGGGAGACGGGACTCCGTTTCCAAGCAGATACTTAAAGCAAATGTCAGGCTCCCAGGGCTAAATCCTCCGAGCTGGGGCGACAAACTAAGCCATCTCTTCTCTTCGCTGCCACTCCCTCAGTCATCACCCACAAGGGCAGGCTTCCACTGAGGGGCTGTCACAGCCCACAGGCCCCAGAGATCCTGACCCCAGCTGGAATACTCACCCCTAGGTCTGGCTCCTTCTCTTTTGTCAACTCAAACATCACCTCCTCAGAAAGCCCTGCCCGTGGAAAACAGCCCCCAGCCCCTACCGCCTCCACACTACTTTTCATTTTCTATTTCTTTATTACCCTGCCTTGTGCCCTTCCTAGTGTTCAGCACAACTTGCTTTGCCTTGTTGATTTTCCTGTCTTTAATGCATCAGCTGGGATTCTGGTCAGGAAACCAACTAGGCATTTCATGGACAGGATCCAATGCCAAGTACTGAAAGGGTACATACTGAAGGTGTAAAGAAGAAAGCAAGAAAGCTGAAGCACAGTGAGTCCCTGGCATTTGTTTGTATACGAGTCCCATTCCAAGACGAGCTTCATAAGTCTAATTTGTTCATAAGTTCAACTGGACTTAGTTGAGCCTAGTTACTCAACTGACACAATTGGCTATATAGTACTGTACTCTAATAGGTTTATAATACTTTTCACACTAACAATACATACATCAAAAACAAACCAAAAAAAAAAAGAAAATATATTTAATCTTACAGTACAGTACCTTGAAAAATACAGTAGTACAGTACAACAGCTGGCATACAGGGGCTAGCATGCCTGTTTGCATCTTTTGAAAGTCTGCAACTTGAAGGTTCATATATAGGGTACTTACTGTCATATTGTTTAGACACTCAGTCATGCCTGACTTTTTGCAACCCCATAGACTATAGCCTGCCACGTTCCTCTGTCCATGGGATTCTCCAGGCAAGAATACTGGAGTGGGTTTCCATTTCCTTCTAGAGATGTTTCTATTTCCTTATCTAGAGATAAGAGATAAACACAGATTCATCACCATCTCTAGGGCTGAAAGGTTGGGCTTACTCAAACCCAAGAGCTCAAGTGAGGGCCCCAGAGGCTGGTTCTTAGTCATGGGGCAGGGAATGGACGGGTGAAATGTTTCCCTTCTACTGGGAACAGTTGGAACTTAAAGACCAGGCCACTGTTCTGACAAGGTGGCCAAGGCCCATGTTGGCTTCCAGAAGGTGCACTGCACGTGTGACCTAGTGGAGAATGTGTAACCCTACAAGCCCCCTGCTGGGAAGCCTCTGTTCAGAAACACAGACACTTCCCAAAAATAAACAAGTGAGACACATCAAACTAAAAAGTTTCTGCACAGCAAAAGAAGCCATCAACAAAATGAAAAGACAACTTACGGAATGAGAGAAAATACTTGCAAATCATATCTTTGTTAAGAAGTTAATTTCTGAATTATCAATATATAAAGAATTCATATAAACTCAATAGCAAGATAACAGTAATAACTAAGAAGGACCTACTATATAGCACAGCGAGCTCTACTCAGTACTCTGTAATGGCATATAAGGAAAAAGCATCTTAAAAAGAGTGGATGTAGGTATATGTATAACAGATTCACTTTGCTGTACACTTGAAATTAACACAGCATTGTAAATCAACTATACCCCAATATGATTTTTTATTAGCAAATAACAACAATAATAATCCAATTTAAAATGAGCTGGGGAACTGAATAGACACTTTTCCAAAGAAAACATTCAGATGGCCAACAGGCACGTGAAAAGATGTTCAGCATCACTCATCATCAGGGAAATGCAAATCAAAACCACAGCGAGGTAGCATCTCACACGTGCCTGAATGGCTATCATCAGAAAGACAGCAAGTGTTGGTAAGGAAGTGGAGAAAAAGGAAAGCTTGTGCATTGTCGGTGAGAATGTAAATTGGCCAGCCACTGTAGAAAACTGTTTGGAAGTTTCTCCAAAATTAAAAATAGGCCTTCCGCATGATCCACTTCCGAGTATTTATCTGAAGGAAACAAAATCACTATCTTGAAGAGATATCTGCAGTTCAGACAACTTTCTTCCAGTCATGATATGGAAATAACCTAATGCAGAGATAAAGTTGTGGTATATATACTAAACCATAAAAAGAAGGAAATCCTGCCATCTGTAACAACATGGACGAACCATGAGGATATTAGGTTGAGAGAAGGAAGTCAGACAGAGAAAGACAGATTCTGCATGATCTCACTCATATGAGGAATTCAGGAAAACTAGACTCACCAAAACAGAGACTGGATTGGTGGTTGGTAGAGATGGGAGGTAGTTGAGGAAGAACAGAAAGAAAGGAAGGAAGAAGGAAGGAAGGAAAGAAAGAAAACAGCAAAGAAAACATGGCTGTATTTTTGTAATTAATTTTTTTCAAAGGGAGAGACCTGCATCTCCCTGTTTCAACTAAGGCATGTTTGGTGGATATTACCATAGCCCCTCAACTTCAGTTCCAAAAACAGCGAGAAAGAACCAAAACACCCCGCCTTCTCCACCCCCCACCCCCGGGCTTGTGGCAGCTGCGACTCAGCTGAGGCCTGAAAGTCAGGCACCTCCCTGTCATCAGCCCCAGCCACCGAAAGATGCGTGCCACTCAGACCCAGGTCTCAACACTCACTCGACAAATATTTTTATTGACACCTAGTGTACCACACATGTTTTAGGCTCTGAGAAGATAGCACAAACAAATCTGCCCAAATCCCTGCTCACATAGAGTCTACATTTTCATGGGGAGAGATAGATAAGAAAGAAACATATTGTAAGAGATACAGGTGGCCAGATGGAAATGATAAATGCTATGAAGAAAAACTGGGCTTCCCTGGTGGCTCAGCAGTAAAGAATCCACCTGCCAATGCAGGAGATGTGAATTCCATCCCTGGGTCAGGAATGGAGAAGGACATGGCAACCCACTCCAGTATTCTTGTCCGGGAAATCCCATGGACAGAGGAGTCTGGCAGGCTACAGTCCATGGGGTCACAAAGAGTCAAACACAATTTAGCAACCGCATAACAGCAACAACGTGGAGGAAAATTAAGTGGAAATGTGCATAGGAAATGTTGCGGGTGGG
Organism: Madoqua kirkii; assembly: GCA_006408675.1. Taxonomy (NCBI): domain Eukaryota; kingdom Metazoa; phylum Chordata; class Mammalia; order Artiodactyla; family Bovidae; genus Madoqua; species Madoqua kirkii. Next base: position 16,771 of record SJYC01071762.1, read on the forward strand.
GTGAGACATAGATTAAGTAATGCCTCAGTGAGAAGGGGACATTTCATCAGAACCCACATGAGGGTGAAGCAGGGAGCCTCATGGATGCCTGGGAACAGCAAGGGCAAAGGCTCTGAGGCAGGACCTGCCTGGCAGATTTGAGGACCTGCAAGGAAGCCACTGAGGAGGTGGCAGTGGAGGGACGGGGGGTAGAATGAGAGGAGACTGGTCAAGCTGGGGGCCAGGCTGTGCCCGGCCTCGAGGGCATTACTAGACTCTAGCCTCAGCTGAGCCAGATGGAGAGTTTGAGGCAGACAGTCAGATTCTGACTTCTCTGGTCAGAGACAGAGGACCAGAGCAGAATCTTCCCAGCCTGGTATTTGACAAGAAACAAAAGAACTTTCTCTGTCAAACTTTATTTTTTGTCATCACTTCCCTGGCAGCTCAGCTGGTAAAGAATCCGCGTATAATGGGTCCAGTCTCTAGATTGGGAAGATCCCCTGGAGAAAGGAAAGGTTACCCACTCTAGTATTCTGGCCTGGAGAGTTCCATGGACTATTCCATGGGGTCACAGAGAGTCGGGCACGACTGAGCGACTGTCACTTTCTTTCCATTCTGGAGATTCAGAGGACAAGCCATAGGATTCCTGCGCCCACTAGAGCCTAAGCTCCTGGAGCAGGCGCTGCCCCGCGCCACAGTGCTCACCGCTGTGCCCAGAGGGCCCCACGAGGGCCCGGCACTCAGCAAGTGCCCATTAAAGACCTACAGGAGCGATGCGCAGCTCTGCCGCCAGGGAGACTCTGGCAATCTGAATTAAGCTCCATGACCACTGTGTTAAGGTCAATGCTGGGCGCCTAGCAGACACTGCCCCCTTTCCAGTAGAGCTTGAGTGCCCTGCCTAGGGTCCCCATGAGGCCCAGCTGGATCAGACAGCCAATCTGAGTCCAGGGCCCTTGACCCCTCTCACTGCCACAGAGGCCCAGCACACCCTGTCAGGCCAGTGGGTCACTCCCACCTCCCTCTGGCTCGCCCGGGGGCCTCAAACACCAGCCCAGAAGGCGCCAGACTTGGGAGGGGGCACCCTGTGCCTACCCTCCTGAGGGTCGTGAGTCTATTGGGGGCGGGGAGGGGCAGATCCTTCAGGAAGAGGGTGTCTATCTGTCCCTCTTTGGAACTGTTCCTCCTGCACAAAGTCAGTGCTCTCTCTCTCACTACAGTCCATGGGGTCACAAAGAGTCAAAACAATTTAGCAACCGCATAACAGCAACAACGTGGAGGAAAATTAAGTGGAAATGTGCATAGGAAATGTTGCGGGTGGGGTGAGACATAGATTAAGTAATGCCTCAGTGAGAAGGGGACATTTCATCAGAACCCACATGAGGGTGAAGCAGGGAGCCTCATGGATGCCTGGGAACAGCAAGGGCAAAGGCTCTGAGGCAGGACCTGCCTGGCAGATTTGAGGACCTGCAAGGAAGCCACTGAGGAGGTGGCAGTGGAGGGACGGGGGGTAGAATGAGAGGAGACTGGTCAAGCTGGGGGCCAGGCTGTGCCCGGCCTCAAGGGCATTACTAGACTCTAGCCTCAGCTGAGCCAGATGGAGAGTTTGAGGCAGACAGTCAGATTCTGACTTCTCTGGTCAGAGACAGAGGACCAGAGCAGAATCTTCCCAGCCTGGTATTTGACAAGAAACAAAAGAACTTTCTCTGTCAAACTTTATTTTTTGTCATCACTTCCCTGGCAGCTCAGCTGGTAAAGAATCCGCGTATAATGGGTCCAGTCTCTAGATTGGGAAGATCCCCTGGAGAAAGGAAAGGTTACCCACTCTAGTATTCTGGCCTGGAGAGTTCCATGGACTATTCCATGGGGTCACAGAGAGTCGGGCACGACTGAGCGACTGTCACTTTCTTTCCATTCTGGAGATTCAGAGGACAAGCCATAGGATTCCTGCGCCCACTAGAGCCTAAGCTCCTGGAGCAGGCGCTGCCCCGCGCCACAGTGCTCACCGCTGTGCCCAGAGGGCCCCACGAGGGCCCGGCACTCAGCAAGTGCCCATTAAAGACCTACAGGAGCGATGCGCAGCTCTGCCGCCAGGGAGACTCTGGCAATCTGAATTAAGCTCCATGACCACTGTGTTAAGGTCAGTGCTGGGCGCCTAGCAGACACTGCCCCCTTTCCAGAGAGCTTGAGTGCCCTGCCTAGGGTCCCCATGAGGCCCAGCTGGATCAGACAGCCAATCTGAGTCCAGGGCCCTTGACCCCTCTCACTGCCACAGAGGCCCAGCACACCCTGTCAGGCCAGTGGGTCACTCCCACCTCCCTCTGGCTCGCCCGGGGGCCTCAAACACCAGCCCAGAAGGCGCCAGACTTGGGAGGGGGCACCCTGTGCCTACCCTCCTGAGGGTCGTGAGTCTATTGGGGGCGGGGAGGGGCAGATCCTTCAGGAAGAGGGTGTCTATCTGTCCCTCTTTGGAACTGGTCCTCCTGCACAAAGTCAGTGCTCTCTCTCTCACTGCCCCCTCCCGCTTCAGGTGAGTACTACCTGTGTTTCAGTCCCGCCCTGCTAGTACCCATCCCCCTCGGGGCGCGCCTCGCATCTCCATCCGCGGACCCCGAGCGCCCCCTGCCGACCGCTGCTCCGCCTGCACGTCCGCGAATCAGAAGCCCGAGGGCGTCCGTGCATGGGCGGTGGTCAGTTCCTGGGGCTGGGGTTGGGCCTCAGCCCTTCTCCCCTACACCCAGGAGGCACAGGGGAGTCCCATCTTAGCTTAAGGGGGGATTGCCTGGCAGACGCAGTATGGAGACGGGCACAGGGCTCACAGGCCCCTCCTCCCAGCCCTGGCACTCTCCTGCAGGGGCCCTGGAGCATCTTCCTGGGTAGTGGGGCGCTGAGCCTTGAGAGAGCAGGGTAGAGAAGGCCAGCGGGGAGGTACAGGACAGGGGCTCCCTGGGCCAGCCCACAGAGGGTCTTCTGCCCTCCCTGGGACTGAAGAAAATCCAGGCTGGTCCCCACCCACCAGCCTTAATCCCTCTTATCACCCGTCTTCCTCATGTCCAACCCCTATCCCTGTCAGTCCTGTCCCTCCCCAAAATGGCTTTCCTTCCAAATTCCCAGACGACGTAGTGCCATCAACAAGGCCATGGTGCGTCCCCTCTTTTTTTTTAACTTTATTTGGTGGTCCCAGGTCCTAGTTGCAGCATGTGGGATCTTTCAGCTGTAGCATGCAAAATCTTAGTCATGGCATACAGGATCTAGTTCCCTGTTTGTTGCTGTTGATATTTAGTCACTAATTGTATCTGGCACTTTTGCAACACCATAGACTGAAGCCCACCAGGTTCCTCTGTCCGTGGGATTTCCCAGGCAAGAATACTGGTGTGGACTGCCATTTCCTTCTCCAGGGGAGCTTCCTGACCCAGGGATGGAACCTGAGCCTCCTTCATTGACAAGTGGATTCTTTACAGCTGAGCAACCAGGAAAACCACTTCCCTGACCAGGGATCAACCCAGGGCCTCCTGCATGGAGAGTGAAGATTCTTAGCCATTGGACCACCAGGAAAGTCCCACGCATCCCATCTTGGCACTGAGTCAGGAGCCTGAGAAGGGGACACAAGGTGGGTGAGCAGGAGGGCAAGGTCAGCCTTTGGAGAGGACCTCACATGTGCAGGCTCACGGCTGTGTGCAGATGTGAACACAGGTACACAACATGTGCACTCAAGTGTGTATAAGTGAACACATATGCACAAATATGCCTGTGTGTACATATGTGAGTCACATGCTCACACATATGCATTGCGTGCACACCTCCATGCCTAGGCACAGGTATCCACGCCTATACCTATCTATAGGTGCAGAGATATAGCATCCTTAGATAGACTGATACAGGTAGGTCTGCCATCAAAGCCCACATCTGCACACATAGGCAAACACACATCCCTCATGGGCACACGTGTCTCCACATGCCTGGGTGAAAACTAGACTCTAGAGTCAGAAAGACCTGTCTGAACTCTGATTTGGCTTTACCACTCTCTTACTCCATGATCTTTTGTGTGTGCAGCTTTTCAGAGTCTCTGTTTCTTGGTCTATAAAGCTGGTAATAGGGTGCCTGTCTGTCGGGTTGCAAGGATTAAAGGAGCTAATAAATGGATCAGGCCTGCCAAATAGGAAGGTGGCAGACGGACCCCCATCCTCAGGCCTGCGTGTGACAGTGACTACAAGGTAACCAGGAGGATCCCCATCTGGGGGTTGAGGCCAGGATGCCCCCAGCACAGGCACGCACTCGTGCACGCACGCCGGAGCCACTCTGTGTTCCTGCTGTTTGTGCAGGCTGCTCAGCTACCAGCCAGGCTGAGGAGTACGTGAACCCACACGGGAGCCTGGTCCTACCACCCTAGCCTGTCGGGACAGGGCCTGGCCAGGATCCCTGCATTCCTACTGCCTTCCCTCTTCCTCCTGGCCACGTTTAGGGTGTGAAATGGAGGAGTTAGGGAGCCGCCCACCCTCAGGCCACCAAAGGCTTTGCCCTGCCGGCAGTAAAGCTGGTGGTACTGTAGGCGCCCTTCCTGAGACAGGGGGACCCTGGGGCCCTCCTGGGGGCTCTCCAGCTTGCCTGACAGCCCCTCTCCAACTCCATCTCCTCACAAGCCCCAGGCTACTGAGACTGTACACCCTTAGCGAGCTGAGAGGTGGGAGGCCCCGCGCCGACACATTCTATGTACGTGGCCTCCTGGGAAAAGGAAGCCGGCCAGTCTCCCGTGAGCTCCTCTCCCTAGCACTCTAAGTCCCTCACAAGATCCTGTCCCGCAGGCCATCCCCTGACCACCACAGTGCCCAGGCCAGGGGTGGGGGCGGAGGGAGAGGAGCTCGCTGTAGAGTCCAAAGCAGAGAGCAAGTTGGCTCAGCGCTGGCTCTTCTGAAGACCCTTCTGGGATCAGGGACAGCCACACGGCAGGTCATCCCTTGCAAGTCTGCCTTTCTATCGACAAGCCCCGAAGGGATGACTGGGACTCCTCCCCTTGCCTGTCCTCACCCCCAGGCAGGCAGAGATTTGGCTTTACCACTCTCTTACTCCATGATCTTTTGTGTGTGCAGCTTTTCAGAGTCTCTGTTTCTTGGTCTATAAAGCTGGTAATAGGGTGCCTGTCTGTCGGGTTGCAAGGATTAAAGGAGCTAATAAATGGATCAGGCCTGCCAAATAGGAAGGTGGCAGACGGACCCCCATCCTCAGGCCTGCGTGTGACAGTGATACAAGGTAACCAGGAGGATCCCCATCTGGGGGTTGAGGCCAGGATGCCCCCAGCACAGGCACGCACTCGTGCACGCACGCCGGAGCCACTCTGTGTTCCTGCTGTTTGTGCAGGCTGCTCAGCTACCAGCCAGGCTGAGGAGTACGTGAACCCACACGGGAGCCTGGTCCTACCACCCTAGCCTGTCGGGACAGGGCCTGGCCAGGATCCCTGCATTCCTACTGCCTTCCCTCTTCCTCCTGGCCACGTTTAGGGTGTGAAATGGAGGAGTTAGGGAGCCGCCCACCCTCAGGCCACCAAAGGCTTTGCCCTGCCGGCAGTAAAGCTGGTGGTACTGTAGGCGCCCTTCCTGAGACAGGGGGACCCTGGGGCCCTCCTGGGGGCTCTCCAGCTTGCCTGACAGCCCCTCTCCAACTCCATCTCCTCACAAGCCCCAGGCTACTGAGACTGTACACCCTTAGCGAGCTGAGAGGTGGGAGGCCCCGCGCCGACACATCCTATGTACGTGGCCTCCTGGGAAAAGGAAGCCGGCCAGTCTCCCGTGAGCTCCTCTCCCTAGCACTCTAAGTCCCTCACAAGATCCTGTCCCGCAGGCCACCCCCTGACCACCACAGTGCCCAGGCCAGGGGTGGGGGCGGAGGGAGAGGAGCTCGCTGTAGAGTCCAAAGCAGAGAGCAAGTTGGCTCAGCGCTGGCTCTTCTGAAGACCCTTCTGGGATCAGGGACAGCCACACGGCAGGTCATCCCTTGCAAGTCTGCCTTTCTATCGACAAGCCCCGAAGGGATGACTGGGACTCCTCCCCTTGCCTGTCCTCACCCCCAGGCAGGCAGGGGCACCAGGCAGGGACATCAATGTCATCAATGACAGTGGCAGACATTCTCCCATACTGCGGACTGTGAGAACCCACCTCTTGGTAAACTGGCCCAAAGGTAGTGGGTGCAACCCACCCAGGCCCTTCCGCTTCCAGGCCCCTCCAAAACAGGTGTGGGGGTGTGGACGGTAGACAGACAGCCGGCGTGACACACACCATGAGTGTAGCGTATAGCCTCCTACAGACGGAGAGACTGAGGCCCAGACAGAGGAAGGGCCTAGCTCTGGGCCCACAGTGAAGCCGGGCCTTCTGACCACTCCGCACCCTCTTCGGGGCTCTAGCAAATCTCCCACTCAGAGCTTTGCTGTGTCCTGGGACTGCCTGACTGCTGGGGTAGAGAGACAAAGGGGGGAGGCACACCCCCAACTGAGCTGATATGTTGGGAGGAGGGCAAGCTGCAAAGAGGCCTGGCTTGAGGCTGACAGGACTAATGCCCGCACAGGGCCTCTTAGGGAATTGCAGGGGCCTAGAGCACGGCCAGAATGAGAGGGGGTCACTGGTGTGACCACAGACAGGCCTGGGTTTGGAAAGAAGGACCCTGAATGTATTCTGAGACCCACACCCTCTCCACCACTGTGACTTTGCAGCTGTAAATCCCCCAAAATGTGGAGATTAAACACACACACACACACACACACACACACACACACACACACACACACAGAAAAAGCGTACTGGACTGGGAATTAGGGGCTTTGGCTCCGGTCTTGTTTCTGTCTCTAAACTCATTGCAGGAACTTGAGCCTCCATTTGAAAGTGAGTGTTAAGTACTCAGTCCTGTCCGACTCTTTGGGACACTATGGACTGTAGCCCATCAGTCTCCTCTGTCCGTGGAATTCTCCAGGCAAGAATACAGGAGTGGGTAGCTGTTGCCCTCTCCAGAGGATCTTCCAGACCCAGGGATGAACCTGGGTCTCCTACACTGCAGATGGATTCTTTAGACTGAGCGGCCAGGGAAGCTCGAGCCTCTGTTTACCCATCTGTGAAATAGCACGGGGATCTATGCCCTCCCTGCCTCCACTACCCCCACTGCCAGAGCCTGCCTTTCTGCGGTGGGATGGAGTGCGGGGGCCCCTTCCTGAGGAGTCTTGCCCTAGACTGGGAAGATGTCAGTCTAAATAGGGGCAGGTGGGCAGGAACGTTCGTTGGCACTGTCCTGAGCCACCATCCCTGAGTGTCTCCTATGGGTAAATGCAATAGTACCGGGAGGCAGGGTCATGGCGCTGCTTTACAGATGAGGAAACTGAGGCCCAGAGCCAGGGCTCCAACTCAGCTCTGGCGGCCTCCTGCAGGACTAGGGGGTAGGCGGGCGCCAGAACGGGGCTGAGCACGTGGGCCTCAGCCACCCACCATCAGGGCAGGTGTGTCATTGCGCTGCAGGCAGAGGATCCCCTGGGCTGGGAACCTCAATAACTACAGGCCTGTGTCCCGGGCAGTCGCTCCGCGCCACCCCCCACGGCGCCCGACGGGGACAGAGCCGGGTGTGGCGCCAGGGTCCAGGGCGGGGCTCGGAAGCCTCTGTTCCCGCAGCGCCGACACCTGGTGTCCGCCCGCCCGCGGATCGGCGTGCCCGGGCAGGGAGGCCGCTCGGGGCCGCCCGGACCGGATGGGACAGGACGCGGGCGGCGCCGCCACATCTGAGCCCCGCCGCATTCCGGGGCGCCCCGCCCGGGGCCGCGGAGGAGGGGCCTCCCAAAGGCGGTGAAGCACCGCCCCGTTCCGGCCGCCGCAGGCGGATGCAGGTCCGGTAGAAGGGTCCACCTCGCTGGTCCCACCACCCGCCTGGGTCACTCATCAAACACTTCCTGCCTGGGGTAAGGCTGAGGGGTCCTTCAGGGGAAAACTGCCAGAGCCTGGTTTAGCCCTCTGCCGTCTTGGCTACCTGCCAAGGCTCTCAGCCACCCCGGCAACGCCCCACACTCCCTAGACCGCACCCGCTGGCTACACCCTGCAGCCAGGCTTGTAGAAGCGGCCTCCAGTACCTGGACTCTCTGGCCCAGAAAGTGAGCAGAGCTGGAGGCTCCTTCTCTCCGAGATGTCCACGCTGCTCACACTCCAGGCCCATCTGTTATGCTACCCTCCATGCCCACCCCTCCTCTTGTCCTCAACCCAACCAGGAATGCCCATGCAGTCCTTGCCTGTCTTTTCTAAGACCCCTCAGAGTAGCAACAGCAGAATGCTTGTGCAGCGACTATCATGACCAAACACCATTCTTCCTGCTTTATAAACATACATTTAACAAGCCCGCCCAGAGCCTCACACGCGCACACACACACTTTGTGCCTGTCAGTAAGTTCACATTCCCAGGTCTGGGTTTCCGTGGACTTCCTATCGAGGTCCCCCCACCATTGGCAGCTGTGCTTCAGAACACTGGGCACTGCCTGTCCTTCCCTCCTCTGGAATCCCCTGCCCCCGCCACTGTGCCCTGTGCTCCGCAGCTCTGTGGGCTGAGTTGCTGAGGAAGGAACATAGACTCTAGTCCCAGCCGTTATGCACTGCTCTGTGACCCAGGGCTGCACAGGACCCTCTCTGAGCCCTGGGTTTCTGAGCTGCAGGAAAAGGCCATTTCTAAGGCCACATCAGACTTGCCCGTGTGGGATTCTGTACACAACAAGTGCTCACCAAATGCATGAACAGTTGTTCACAGATTGTGACCCTGCTCTCAGCCCCACTTTGAGACCAGGACCTAGGAGGAACCGTGCCCTCTGCCTCCCCTGTCCTGGCCTTCCTGGCCTCTAGAACCTCCTGATTAATCTCGGTCCAGGCCCAGAGAAGTCAGTGACAGGATGGGGTGATGAGCCGTGAAAAGGCCTGCCAGTCTCCTCTCCTCCTTTTCCTCTCCAGGGCCTGGCACCAGCTACAGGCCAGAAGAGAAAGACAGTCCAAGTTCAGCACGTGTTCAGATGCCCCAGTGAAGCACTTTGAACCAAAAGCCCTGTGGGTTGGACCTACAGGGTCTATCCTGGAGTTTCCCATTTGGAAAGTCAAGAAGAGTCAGCTGACCATGGTTTTCAGCATGTGTTAATACTTGAAGAACTGCCCGAAACAAACTCGTGACACTTAGAGGGCACTGTCCAGTGTCAGGCCCTGCTCAAAGCAGTGGAAAGATGGGCTAGTGCAGGACACAGAGAAAATGCTGGCAACAGGCTCAGAGGCAGAGGCAAGGACAGAACCTGAGACGGCAGGTTCTCTTCCTGGAGAGGGCAGCCTGCTTGAGGTGTGGAAGGCCCTGGCAGGGCCAGATGGCTGGGGAGGGGCAAGGAGAAGGGTCCCCTCATGGGAATTCAGAGTACGGCCTCAGGTTTCCCCAGACCTTACAGTGGAGAGGTGGGAAGGACACCTGTAATCCTGACCTCCAACTTACTGTGGCCCGAGCACCGGACAGTTACATCCTCCAGCGGACAGGACAAGAAGCTGCTGCTGCTGCTGCTAAGTTGCTTCAGTCATATCCGACTCTGTGCGACCCCATAGACGACAGCCCACCAGGCTCCCCCATCCCTGGGATTCTCCAGGCAAGAACACTGGAGTGGGTTGCCATTTCCTTCTCCAATGCATGAAAGTGAAAAGTGAAAGCGCGATCCCATGGACTGCAGCTTACCAGGCTCCTCTGTCCATGGGATATTTCAGGCAAGAGTACTGGAGTGGGGTGCCATTGCCTTCCCCAGGACAAGAAGAGAGCGGGGGTTAAACACACAGCAGGAGAGACCAGAGCCAGGCACCAGGCAGAGTTTCCTGCTAGAACTGTCTGAATTCCAAACTGGCAAGCAACTGAGGGCTTCCCTGACCCCCAAGCCTTTCAAGAAGGGGAGCCACCTAGGGGCTTCAGGAGGGTCTTTTCTGCACTAAGGCAGGAGGCTGTGGGCAGGCCTCTCAGGGCCCCTCCCGCAGAGGAGGCTGGGAAGAGGAGAGCGCAGCTCAGCCACTCTCAGGGGTTTGGCCTTGTTTTCTTCACACAGCAGAAACTGCTTCGTCAGCTCCCTGAAAGCCCTCTGTGCAATTAGTGGTGGAGGAGCCCTGCCCCAGGCCTCTCCCTCCCCCTGTGCCCTCTCTCTTGATGCAGGAACACAGAGCTTCCTGCTCCCAGCACAGGCTTGGGACCCGGCCCTCAGCCTGTCCTCTCCCAAATGGGCCATCCAGGTGCACTGGGCAGCTAGCGCAGACCCCAGAGGCCCCCGGGCCCAGGCCCAGCGACAGGGAGGGGGCAGGGAGAGCACACAGCCTGCCCCTGGGGAAACAGTGGGGCTGGAGAGTCAGGAGTCCCAGGCTCTAGTCCCACCTCTGGGTCTCAGTTCCCTAAACTGCAGTGAGGAGCTGAACCTGATAATATCCAAGCACACTCCCACCTTCGAAAGTTCTAGGACTAACAGGAAGAGACACTCCCTTCACTGTGCCCACAAGAGGGCCAAAGCCAGCCCAGGGGCTGCCTCCAGGCCTGGGCTCTGCCCCCAATATGCCTCTAACCCCTCTGCTGAATCCACTTGCCACAGGGTCCTGGCAGAGGGGCTGCTGCAAGAGTCAAATGAGGTAATGCTTGAAAACTGCTCCAGAACAGTCAGTGCTCTCATCTTTCATCTCCAGAGAGAAATTCCAAGATGGTACATCCGACACACACAGGATGAGCAGCATGGGAAGATACAACACACACTGCCCCTCGGGCTGGGGAGAGCATGGCTGGGGCTAGGCTGGCGGCTTTCGGGGAAGGTCAGCTCCTCAAGGTTGAGAGCTGAAGATGGAGGGCATGGCAGACCAGAGACGGGTCTAAAGAGGGGGTGCCTGCTCCCTCCGGCTGTCTCCACTAGACCCCCCTGCTGGAAGTACACAGGCTGAGCCAGGCTGCCTCACCGGGAGAACTGGCCAGGCGAGCTGCCCTGCAGCCTCAGCTCCCGTGGGACGAGAAGGGCCGCCCAGTGAAGGCTCCTGGCCCTGGGGAAGGGGGCCAGGACTGGGTGGGTATAGTCTTGGCTTGTTAAGTGTCTGTAAGTGAAGGGACATTCCACGGGGCTGAAGATCCTCAGAGAGATTCACGGGCCCTAGCCCACCACCCTAAAAGCGAGGATGAGGAAACTGAGGCTTGGGAAGGAGTGGTCACTTAGCCAGGGTCACACAGCTGACTCTCTGAGTCCTGACTGCGTCTCCTGCCTCCCAGGTGGGGCAGGCCGGGCCTCCCCCACAGCAGATCTCGGGCAGGAGCCAGGGTCTCCATGGGAGCTGGGGGGCATTGTACGGTTCAGGGCCGGACTGGGGTACCACAGACGCCAGCTTCTTCCTGAGCAGGGTGGGGAGGCCTGGAGGCAGGGAGGTGGCCTGGCCTCCACCTGGCAGACAGCATTTGTTACCTTATAAGGTGCTTTCTGTTCTCCCTCAAACAGCTTCTGAGAGAACCAGGTGGGGCTGTGGGTGGAGGGGTGGAGCCGCACCTACCCACTCGCCCAAGTGCACTCTCTGAGCCTCAGGGTCCAAAGCAGCCCCCTGGCCTGTCAGAGAAAGGCGGCCAACACACAGGCCCGTCTGAGGCCGCAAGCCTGGCCTGGGAACCAGGACCCCCGAGTTCCTACCCTCATCACCTGCCCTTAACCTGCACTGCTTCCCCCACAGCCCTGTTTACAGCCAGTCTGGCTCTCCTGCCCCTCACACTCAGACATGCACACAGCAGAGCCTGGGGGCCAGAGGCGGTGGGACAGGGGAGCACGGTGTTGGCAGCGGGGAGGCTGGTTCGTGTAGAAACTGCACTTTCTGTCCTTTCCTGGGGACAGTGAGGCCTGGTTCCCCAAGTGGGGAGCTGCCTCTCACGGCCTTAGGGCCTCCTGCCTCTTGCCCAGAGAAAGCAGGCTGGGCACTGCCCACAAGACGAGCAGAGCTGTGTCAGCCCTGGGGAAGGGGGCCAGGACTGGGTGGGTATAGTCTTGGCTTGTTAAGTGTCTGTAAGTGAAGGGACATTCCACGGGGCTGAAGATCCTCAGAGAGATTCACGGGCCCTAGCCCACCACCCTAAAAGCGAGGATGAGGAAACTGAGGCTTGGGAAGGAGCGGTCACTTAGCCAGGGTCACACAGCTGACTCTCTGAGTCCTGACTGCGTCTCCTGCCTCCCAGGTGGGGCAGGCCGGGCCTCCCCCACAGCAGGTCTCGGGCAGGAGCCAGGGTCTCCATGGGAGCTGGGGGGCATTGTACGGTTCAGGGCCGGACTGGGGTACCACAGACGCCAGCTTCTTCCTGAGCAGGGTGGGGAGGCCTGGAGGCAGGGAGGTGGCCTGGCCTCCACCTGGCAGACAGCATTTGTTACCTTATAAGGTGCTTTCTGTTCTCCCTCAAACAGCTTCTGAGAGAACCAGGTGGGGCTGTGGGTGGAGGGGTGGAGCCGCACCTACCCACTCGCCCAAGTGCACTCTCTGAGCCTCAGGGTCCAAAGCAGCCCCCTGGCCTGTCAGAGAAAGGCGGCCAACACACAGGCCCGTCTGAGGCCGCAAGCCTGGCCTGGGAACCAGGACCCCCGAGTTCCTACCCTCATCACCTGCCCTTAACCTGCACTGCTTCCCCCACAGCCCTGTTTACAGCCAGTCTGGCTCTCCTGCCCCTCACACTCAGACATGCACACAGCAGAGCCTGGGGGCCAGAGGCGGTGGGACAGGGGAGCACGGTGTTGGCAGCGGGGAGGCTGGTTCGTGTAGAAACTGCACTTTCTGTCCTTTCCTGGGGACAGTGAGGCCTGGTTCCCCAAGTGGGGAGCTGCCTCTCACGGCCTTAGGGCCTCCTGCCTCTTGCCCAGAGAAAGCAGGCTGGGCACTGCCCACAAGACGAGCAGAGCTGTGTCTGTCTCCATCCTCGGAGGCATGGAGGGGCCTAGGACCCAGGCTTAGAGGCTGGGAGGGGCAACAGGGCTGCTCACTCACCACCCGCCGCTGGGGGACCCCTGCCCGACGCTGAGTGAGGAGTGGAGTCCAAGGGGTCCCAGTGAGGAGCAGCACTGACCCTCAGGACCGGGGCCAGGCCACCATCACTGATGCCCCCGAGACCTCACGCAGGGCAGGCACAGTGAGCATCGATGAGGGGCTTTAAGCCCCGCTGGCCGCCCTCTAGCTGTGCGACTTTGGGCAGCTCTGAGCCTCCCTCAGCCCTGGTTTCCTCTCCGTAAACTGGGAGTGATAGTTTCCTCCTCCTGAAGTTGTTTCCACTGGTTGACAGTTTGGATATGCTTGTGCTAAGTCATTTTAGTCGTGTCTGACTCTTTGCAACCCCATGGACTAAGGCCACCAGGCTCCTCTGTCCATGGGATTCTCCAGGCAAATACTTGAGTGGGTTGCATGCCTTCCTACCACATCTAGTTGCACATAATGGCCTGCAAACAGGTTTTATTGGGCAGCTGAGGAAGGGTTAGGGTGCTCCCCAGGATCTCTGGCTGTGCTGTGGGCGCTAAACCCCATTTCAGCTCCTCCAGGCCCTAACTGGAGGGAGTGCAAGGACACAGGGCCCTTGGTCACCAAGGAACATCAAGGGAGGGGCTCCCAGCACCACCAAGGCAAAGGCACTGAGGCAAGCCCCACACTGGGCAGGCCCCTTTGCCCCCAGGTCACCCGTGTCCAGGCCCCAGTGCCATCTGTGCACAAAGCTCTGTGTGTGTGTGTCTCCAAAGTGCCACCTGGCCCACTGGGCCACACCCTGGTGACTCAGGGCTACGGCATGTACCCTGCCCAGCCAGTAGGAGAACAAAGCCACCAACTCAGGGCCTCGGCATCCAGGCTGAGTCACAGGCAAACACACCCAGGCAGGCGCCCCCCTGCCTCCCAGGCCTGTCCCACCCCAAGGGATCTGCCATGGAGAGCAAGGGAGCCCCTCACACTGACAAGCAACGGAGAGGGTTAGGGTTAGGGACTGCTTTCACTGCAAAGAGGAGCCCCAGATCCCAGGCCAGCCCAGTGTAACATGGAGACCCTGCTTTAGCTGATACCCAGGCCCCAGAAGGTCTGAGGCTCAGCTGCAGAATGCCACCACCTTAGGCCCCCACCTGGGTGCAGACGTTGGAGGGGCCCCTGCCTGAGGACCCTGTCTCCAGCCAAGGTCTCAGCTGAGAGCAATCCACCAGGAAGGAGAGGACAGACCCAGGGGGACACCACAGGGCAGATCCCCCAAACCCTCAACCAGTTGCAACCACACCTGCCCCTAAAGTGGAAACTGATCCCGACCCAATCCAACCTAACCCAGACTGTGCATAACACTAACCTGGGCCTGTCCTCTGACCTTAGACCCAGGGCCGGATCTGACACTACAGAAACCCCAACCCAAAGTCCAAGTCTGAACCATACCCCAACTCTACCCTGAATCAACTTCACTCCAAACCTGGGTGCTTCCCTATGCCCAAACCATTCTCAAAACCCAGCCCTAAAGCCACCCCATCCACAGCCGCAGCTCTGACCTGCACCCACTCTCAGACTTTTGAGCCTGTCCTCTGACCTTAGACCCACGGCCGGATCTGACACTACAGAAACCCCAACCCAAAGTCCAAGTCTGAACCATACCCCAACTCTACCCTGAATCAACTTCACTCCAAACCTGGGTGCTTCCCTATGCCCAAACCATTCTCAAAACCCAGCCCTAAAGCCACCCCATCCACAGCCGCAGCTCTGACCTGCACCCACTCTCAGACTTTTGCCCGAAATGCCAACGTCAGCCCAATTTCTGCTCCAAACCCATAACATTCCTCCAAACTCTGCCTTCCCAGGCTCCCCCCAACCCCAAACCCCACTCCACATCTCAGCAGCACCTCACACCTTGTGTCCACTCTCACCCCCTAAGTTCACTACCCTAAGCTCCTCAAGCCCCAAGTTCCCCACAAGCCCACCACGTCTAACCCAACTGCTCCCATTGAGCCCACTCTGTGTCCACTGTCTGACGATCAGAGACCTCTGCTGGGACTGGGGCATCAGGCAGGGCATAGATCCACAGTGGTGGGTCAGAGACCATTTGCTGAAGCTGGGAGGTAAGGCAAGAGGGCAGGGGCCAGAGACAGGATGCGCCCCCAGTAAGAACAGCAAGCCCTCTGCCAGCACCGTGAGTCCCTGCACCCAGTGGCCCCATGTTAGGACTTGCGTGGGGATGGGGGATCATTCAGACTCTGGGCCGGCCCTTGCCTGCCTGTCCTCCCATCTGGGGTGGTGGTCGGCCCACCCAGCTCAGGAATGCACTGCAGTATAGCCCCCAGCCCACAGCCCACTCTTCTACCCCAGACCCCACACCTCAGAGGGGGGAGTTTTCAAACCCAGGGCCCTGGGGCCTGTGCCAATGCCCCCTAGGAGCCCAAACATCTGCTCCCACCTTCTTACCACCCCCCTTACCCCCCTCTCCCCCCGTCCAGGGTCTATATGCCCAGTAGGCCAAGTTTGAGGCCCTCTGTCTGCAGTGTACGGTGGATGGAGCAAGGCTGGCCGGCTAGTATCAGCCCCCACCGCCTTCCCCCAGGCCCAGGCTGCATTCCCAGCAAGCCAGGACCTGCCTCTCAGGTAAACAAGCCGAGCTCAGCACCCTCCTCCGCTGTCCTCCCAGACTCCCAGGTGGCTGCTGCAGTCAGATGAGAAGGTCTCTCCCTCAGCTCTAGCCTCAGGGCCTCATGCTGCAGACTCCCCAGGACCCTTCTGAGGCAGGCCCATACCCCAGAGGCCCTGCACCCACCGCAGCCGATCGATCCTGAGTGTGTCCTTTCCTTAACCTGCCTCTCCCCATCTGAAGACCTGGCCCCTACAAGGACTGTCAGGAGCTGCGGCCCCACGCCTCCCATCCCCACCACGACCACAGTGTGCAGAGGAGACCCTGAGAGGTCGCTAACTCATCACATCTCGCCTAATAGGGTTAGGGCTGAAATGGCCTTGCCCCATCTCAGACCTCAGCCAATCCAGGGCTATCCCAGAAGCCTGGATAAGCATACAGGGCATGTGGAGGCAATGGGGACCAGGAGAGGCGGGGCGGGGCTCAGGTACGGGTAAGGGAGGACCAGGCCTCTAGGCCAGGGCTCCCCCAGACCTCTGCCCTGGAAATTCTCCAGTCACCCAACCTGATACCCTTCAACGCCATCCAAGGGGAGAAGGAGCTTTTCCTCCTTTCCATCTCACCCTGGTGCTGGGCAAGACTTACTGGATGTAAGACTGAGCAGACTTCAGGAGACAGTGAAGGACAGGGAAGCCTGGCATGCTGCAAGTCCTGGGATCGCATAGTGTCGGACACGACCTGAGCAGCTGAACACCAGCAACAATCCCTCCAGAGCCAGCCAGGTCCCCACCCAGGCACCTCTGCCCCGCTCTTGCTGCTCTCCCGGGTCCTGAGCCCACCCTCCACCCCAGCCGCCATGCTGAGCAGAGGGAGCCCTCCCGCCTCCAGGGGTCCGAGCTGCCCAGAGTCCTCCCAAAGCTCCCCTGCTGGCTGTGGAATTCACAGCCAGACTCCCACAAAGTGCCAACCCACCCAGCCCAACAACTGGACGCCTGCTGCACTCCACCTGCCCATCCCTGGGCCACGCTGGCCCCTGATGCCCTGCAGTTTCAGCCTCCTGGCTCTGCTCCAATGCTCCACAGCCCAGAGAGCCCTCCCCTCCACTTCCAGACTGGAAGCAAATCCTATCTATCTCCCTCAGGCACAGGTACAACAGGAGCCCCAGCTCCTCCAAAAGCAGTCCCCCACTCAGAAGCCCAGACCACGGCGCCTTCTGATGGCAGATCCACCAGTGATGGGCCTTTACCACCCTCCACCTTCAGCCTGCTGAGGGCACAGACTATCTGCCACAACTTTCCATCCCTGGGGCTCAGGGTGGTCTTGTCTGACACCTCCCCAGCTCCCTAGCCGGGACACCAGGCGGCGGCAGCGGGGACCTGGTGCTTCCCACCTGGAGCTCCAGTTCTCACCACAGTCTGTGAAGTGGGTGTTCTCATCCCCATTTTACTAACTGGGCTACCTCAGGGTGATTGTCCAAGTGGCAGAGCGCATCAAGGTCAAAGTGAAGGCGCTCAGCCGTGTCCGACTCTTTGCAACCCCATGGACTGTAGCCTACCAGGTTCCTCCGTCCATGGGATTTTCCAGGCAGGAATACTGGACTGGGTTGCCATTTCCTTCTCCAGGGGATCTTCCCAACCCAGGGATTGAACCCAGGTCTCCCGCAATGTAAGCAGAGGCTCTACCCTCTGAGTCAGGCAGAGCGCATATTAGATCTCAAAGCCCACCCTCCAAAGAACTGAGAGATTGCCCCAAGTGGATGTGGACGTGGAGGTGGGGACCCCTGGGGAATGGTCAGGAGAGTGGCAGGGCCAAGACCAGACTTTCACCTAAGTCCTTGAAACAGCGGGTTCCCAGGGTCTGGGGGAGCAGCCAGTACAAGCACCTCCACAGCCAACCAAGCCCTGCGACCGGGCCGCACCTTACAGACATTCCAAGTGCGTGTGCAAACCCAGCACCGCAGCGCCTCCACCGCAGAACGCTTCGAGGCGCCCCACGCCCGCCCCCACTTCCGCCCCCGCTGTCCACACCCAGACCAGCCAGACCGGCTGGGCCGGCCACGCCGCTGAGCGAGGCTGCAGAGGCTCCCCGCCCCCACTGCGAGCCTGAGTGAAGGGATTTCGTGGCGCAGGAGCGCCCCCAGCTGACCAGTGTGGGACCGGCAGGGCACAAGGACCCATCCAGACCCCAGGCCAGAAAGAGACCTGCGAGGATCCCTATTCCATGACCTTCCTGAGTGCCCAGTACCAAGTCGGAGCGGCTGAGTCAGGAGCAGAGGAGAGCGGGAGGGCAAGTCTGGGGGCACATTAACACAAACGTGGACGGGAAGAACAGTGGGTGGCTGGAGTGTGGGTTCCTGCCTTGAATTTGGTGATGGAGCAGGCCCTGGCTGGAGAAAGGTAAATCGAAGGTCCTCTCAGATTTCTGCCACCGGCTGGATGAAGATCAGAGCTACAGGTATGGGACAGCAACAAAAGGACTTGTCTTGGTTATGCAGGCCTCGAGGGACCCGAGCGACTTCCAGCAGAGACCAGCAGGAGGTGGTCTGGAGAGTCCATGAGCATGGCAGGGAGGCAGGGACAGCATTACAGCGTGGGTCGCCCCTCACTGGCTTCTGACTCATCCCTGGGCAAGTCTCTTCTCACAATGGGATTAGTGTTAGTTAGCTGCTCCTAGGGTCCCTTCCTGCCCACCTACTTTTCATTACCCACCCCGCCTCCCTCTGTCTGGGCCTCAGCCCCCTGCAGAGCCCTCCTAAGAACACACTGAGGACATAGTGCTAACTCCCATTTATTGAGCACATACTAAGTACCAGACACTGGGCTGGTGGCCTTACCAGCCTGGGGGTGAAAACTGGCCACTTTGACATCAGTGCCAAGTCAGGGGGCTCTTGGGCCCCACCTGTGTGGCTCCCAAGGTACTTCCAGGGTCTCCCAGGGATACTGCCTTACCAGACAGGAGCACGTAAAGACGCCCGACCTCAGTGGCCAGTGTCATCCATGAGCTCTCTGCCCACAGCCCACTGAGCCTTCCCAGGTCCTCAGCAGGGTCTTGAGGGGGTGGAATTGGGGTGGCATAGAGCAGCGCTTCCCTCTCCAACCACCATCTTCCCAGTCCTCGAGGTCACAGTGTTTTGGCCCAGAATCTCAGCAGTCTTCAAAACCCAAGGCTCCTTCATCCCCTGGTGCTGCGCCTCTCTCTGCAGGGCCTCACGGCAGCCCTCCAGATGATGGGGTGGGCACCAAGTCTGCTCCACCCACTCTGTCCTCCCCCTCTCTCCCCAGACACCTTGTGCACAGACCCCCCCCCCCCCCCGCCAGCCTAGACACCAAATACACCCTGTGCCATCACCGTGTGCGTTCTGCCGTGTCCAGCTCTCGGCGACCCCATGGACTGCAGCCCACCAGGCTCCTCTGTCCATGGAACTTTCCAGGCAAGAGTGCTGGAGTGAGTTGCCATTTCCTTCTCCGGGGGATCTTCCCAACCCTGGGATCAAACCCACGTCTCCTTCTTGGCAAGCAGATTCTTTACCACTGAGCCCCCAGGGAAGCCCCTACTGTGTTCTATTCACTACAGCACCACCGTGGCCAAGCCTGAGCCTTCCCTTCATGGAGTTTACGTTTCATTTGGGGGGAAAGGACAGTAAACAAACATGTATAGCATTATCAGGGGCCACTTCATGGGTGTGGCACCCACACAGTTGCCCAGGGCCCCACAGTTAGTTTAACACACTGCTGTCACTAACTTGGAATTCTCAATAATTTTTTTAACAAGGTGCCCACGTGTTTATGCTGCATGGAGCCTGCAAATAACATAGCCAGTCCTAAACATAGTATGTTAGATGGTTGTTGCCGTGGAGAAAAATGAAACAGGAAAAAGCGATGGGGTTTTGGCAAGGAGGGGAGATGATAAATAAGGCTTCATCCATAGGCGATGTTAGTGAGACTGAATGGAGTGGGGGGGGGGGGCGGCAGTCCAGCGGCTATGTGGCTGAAGACCAGGTGAGTGCAGAGAGGGGACATGGCTGGTTTTGAGGAGAGGCAGGGCACCAGGGTGGCCAGAGAGAGGCGACAGAGAGAAGGAGGTGAGGCTCGAGAGGCCCGTGGGCCAGCCAGTCACTCAGGATTTGGCTTTACCGTAAGACAAGATACGGAGACTGGAGACCAGGGCACTGTCGTGATCTGACTCGAGGACATAGCAGGAGCCTCCTCCCACCACACTGAGGAAAGCCTGCAGGGCCACGGCAGAAGCCAGGAGTCCACCTGACGCTGGGTGGGGCCCCCACACTTTTCTGTCTCCCCAGTAGACCTGGTGGGCTGAGGTTAGGGGGGATGGTAGAGTCCAGGGGTGAGGCCCACGCATCTGGTTTGCGCAACCAGGTGGGCAGAGGAGCCATCCCACAAACCGAGTCAGGGACCATCACGAGAGGGCAGAGCGGGTGGGGAAAAGAGGGGCCGTGGCCGCAGGCTGAGTCGGGCCAGGCCCACCTACAGATACCCCACACCCACCCTCGAGCTCATCCATTCCTAGATGCTGCCACAGGAGCTACAAGGCCTGCCCTTCCCCTCCCCTCCCTGCCCCCTGACCCTTCCCACCCTCAACAAGGGAGCTTCTGCACCCCTCAGACCGCCCCAGCCCTTCTCACAACCGCAGGACGACAAAGGCTCCAGCAATGGTTAATCTGCTTTTCACTTAGAAACACGACCCCCAGGCAGGGCCACCCAGTCCAGCCATTAGCCAGGGTCCCCTCTGCAGCCTTCTGTGCACCCTCCTGGGACCCAGGAGCCCAATCTCTCACCAGGAAGCCCAGCCTATGCTTGGACTGCTCAACCAGCCACCTCCACCTTGGTCCCAGCCTGGTCTTCTCTGAGGCCACATGGTAGACAGCAGCTCCATTCTCCATGAGATGGGAGCAGGTGGAGACAGAATGAGCTAACTAATCACCTGCCTGGCACTTGGGGTGCAGAGGTGAGAAGCAGCTGGGGTCCCTGCCCTCAGGGGCTGTGACAAGTTCCTGCAATACCAATTGAAAAGGAAAAGAACAGTGAGTTTCATCAAGCATTTACTATGTATCAGACACTGTTCCAGTGTCTGAACACACTTTATGTGTAATAAAATCATTTTGTTATCCCCAACGTCCTCAAAACTGGGCTCTGTCATTGGCCCAAAGTCCTGCAGGCACTATGGTCAACCAGAGTTCATGCTGAGAAGAGCAAGCTGCGGGAATTAGCAACTCACTGCCTGTTTTAAGTGTCGGCTATTCCTCAGTTGAAAGGGTTTCTCTCTTACAAAGCGTTTCTCTGGTTTCTGTTTTCAGTCGTCTCCCCCGAACGGATCGCACAGGTGGGAAGGGGTATGGTCCTGTGGCGCCATCTAGGGGCAGAAATATGCACTTCAGCAGTTTAAGCACACACCCCTCCCCACCCCGCCTCCCTCCCCACCCTCGCCGCCTTGTGGGGATTCAGAAGGACTGCCTGTTAGAATGTCCAGCATCAAGCAGGAACCACCTCCCACCACGCAGATGTCACCCAGTACTGCAGCATGACTGCACACCCGCTTCATCTAGTTGCCAGCCAGAACGCGTCTCCCTGTAGAACTGTGTCCCTAAAATGTTGCTGCTGCTTCTTTACGTGAACACAGGTGACCTTAAGAGTTTTGAAATCTGATACTCCACCAGACAGCTTCATACAGTCCCTGAACCCTGTTAAACTGTCCCTGGCGCTGGAGTTTGGTAGGCTTGAAACAGACCTCGTTGGGGGATGCATGTAAGGGTGTATCACTCACAATATTGGCAACATTCTTTTCCTTAGGATGGCCATACTGACGTGGCTGTTCAATTTATTCTCTGTTAAACTTTGTATATAATTTTTATAGATATGAAATATTTTCTTTAGAATATATTACTTCTTTTTGACAAACTTCACAATGTTTGAGACCTACTCTGTCAGCTCTCAGGTGTACCCACAAGGAACCACCAACAGCCTGGATACAGGCCCACCGGAAATCTCGGTTTGAGGCCACACACCAGCCACCCAGAGGATAGAACTAAGACCCAACTGGTGCACTGAGACAACCCGGAGGGATGGTAGGGGGAGGGAGGAGGAAGGGGGTTCAGGATGGGGAATACGTGTATACCTGTGGCGGATTCATGTTGATGTATGGCAGAACCAAAACAATATTGTAAAGTAATTAACCTCCAACTAAAATAAATAAATTTATATCTAAAAAAAAGAAAGGAGAAAAGAAAAAAAGAAGAACTAAGCTCCAAGGTCAAGAAGCTGCAGGCAGTTCTGTCCTGAGAATTCTGGCTGTTGAATTACCAAAGTTTAATGTGAAAATCTATAATGGATATTTCACACATTTGGAAAACAGCAAGAGGGCTTCCTGGTAGCTCAGCAGTAAAGAATCCGCCTGCAATGCAGGAGACACAGGCTTGATCCCTGGGTCAGGAAAAATCCTCTGGAGGATGAAATGGCAACCCACTCCAGTATTCTTTTCTGGAAAATCCCATTGTCAGAGGAGCCTGGAAGGATACAGTCCATGGGGTCACAAAAGAGCCCAACATGACTTTGAGACTATACAACAACAAAAGCACTTACTGTGTGCTCAGCACTGTGTGGGGTGCTGGGAATCCAAGTGAGTTCGACATGGCTCCTTCCAGCAGAGAGGTGACTCTATGGGAAATGAGTCCTGACAATAAACAACAGGGCAAGAAGGAGAGGGGGAGATGTCATAACAGGGAAGGAAACAGAGTGATCACTTCCATCTTGGAAAAACTGGGAAAGTGGCCAGGAGGCAGAGGCATAGAGCTGGGCCTTTAAGAGCGCTAGAGGTCGACAGCTAGAAGGAAGAGACTCATTCCAGGAGGAGGGAACAGGGTCAGGAAAAGCACAGAGGCTTGGGGAACAGCAAGAAAAGGATGAATTTTTACAAAGGAATCCTGGGGGCTTCCCTGGTGGCTTAGTGGTAAAGAAACCTCCTGTCAAGGCAGGAGACGAAAGTTCAATCCCTGAGTCGGAAAGATCGCCTGGAAGAGGAAATGGCAACCCACCCCAGTATTCTTGCCTGGAAAATCCCATGGACAGAGGAGCCTGGCAGTCCACAGGGGCTGAAAAAGAGTCGGTCATGACTAAGAGAATAAACAAAAAGGAATCCTGGATTCTTAGGCTGGACAAGTAGCTTGGTCCACCATGGTGGCAGGCCTGGAGCAGATTTAGATTTGACTCAGGAGGAGCATGGCAGGTGTTTGAGCAGGAGATTGCCCCGTCAAAGTGGTCGCTGTGTGCTAGATAGGTGCTAGGAGCAGGGAGAGCACTGAGGCTGGCCAGGGAGCCGGCCGCACAGGCCTGTGTGGGAGGGGTGAGGAGCGGGAGAAAGGAGTGCCCCTTGAGTTTGTCTCTGCTGTGAATCTGTCCAGTGAGTCGTGTGGGCAACCCTCCCCCTGCCAAAGGAGATGGGAGTTAATCCGTCCAGAGTGGTGTGTACAGAGTGCCCACTGGGCCCTGAGGGGCCACAAGAGACCCAGAACAAGAAGCCCAGTCTCCACCCGTAGGAGCTTGTATCTCCACACGCCGGCAGCGGCTCAATGGAAAGCTACCTCTACGAGGTGCAGGTTTTAGGAGCCCACTTCTCCCACCAGAAGAACACCCCCACACTCTCCTGTCTAAGGACTGGTCTCACCCTAAGAGATGCATTGCTCAGATCCAAACCTTAGTCCTTGTAGTGGATTGAGTGGTGGCCCCCAAAAGGTATACCCACATCCCAGAATCTGTGAATCTGACCATATTTGGCTAAAGTGTCTTTGCATATACACTGAAGTTAAAGATCGTAAAGTTGAGATCATCCTGGATTATCTTGCTGGGTCTAAATCTAACAAGCGTCCTGATTCGATACAGAGGAGGAGGCACGGATGCACAGAAAAGGAGAGGGCAACGTGAAGGCAGAAGCAGAGATCGAAGTGATGAAACCAGAAGCCGTCATTATTACGATACCGACGCACAGAGAAGGGATTCACTCAGGGTCACACAGCTGCTGCGTGATGGAGCTGAGATCAGTGCCCACGCCCGGAATCGCTGCAGGCGCCGCTGAGGACTCGCTGCTTTACCTCTCTCCCAACCATTCTCTGCTTCCTGCTTTCTGAGGCCTGGTAACCACCCCTTTTCTGCCCCAGCTGCTGGGAAACTGGAGTCAATACTGACTCTCAGGTACAGCAATAGGACTACCCTTCAGAACCACCAGTTTTATTTTCTTCCCAATTAAGGGGCCCTAGGTGGGCTGCCATCTATGGGGTCGCACAGAGTCAGACACGACTGAAGCGACTTAGCAGGCAGCAGCTTTCTGTTTCATCACTAATGATAACCTGCTTCTTTCTAGAGAGAACGTGGGAGGCAACAAGTACTAAAGACGGAACAGTAAGACCAACACAGAGAACTAAAATGCTGGGCGCACAGGAAAGCGAGATTGTACAAGGCTGAGTGACCACAGATGCTGTGATTAAGCCTCGGGGCAGCCAGGGCGGAAGGGGAAGTCTGATGTGTTGCAATCTGCAGGAAGCAGGCTCTTTTCTCAGTGGGAACAGTTTTCCTTTATAATGAACTCTAGTGAAAGTTGCTCACATGGTCCTTGGTATTGGTAACACTGAGTGATGTGGTCCACTATGTCCTGAAAAACTGTTTTTTGCAGAAAAGGAAAGTATTTTATGCAACTGTTGGTCAGTGTCAAGGGCACCGCACTCAGCCACACTCAGGGAGGGAGCACTCTCCAGGGGAGGGACCAGCATGTTTCAGGAACAGACTGGCCAGAACTCGGAGACCCAGGCCTGGATGGACAACAGAGACCTTCAAAGCCATGCCCTAAACACCCTCCACCAGCTTCGGTTTGTGAAAAATCATGTTCCCTGAGAGCAGGGTCTAGTCTTTTCGTATCTGCAACGCTGCTCCTGGCTCAATGCCCTCAACAGCCGAGTGGGTTGGCAAGGTGGGCAGAAGGGTGGTTGGGGCCAGGCCCTGCGTCCCCCATGCCCACTACATTAGACATTTTCTTTGCTCCGCCCTCATGCCTGCTCTCCTCTTCTGCAGAAGCAGTGGAGCCCTGATCTGCCGTTGGGCACATGGGTGCCCTTGTGCTTCCCAGCACCCCAGGCACCCGGCTATTGCCACGTGCCTGAGTACAGCCAACAGGAGGTGAGTGGAGGTCGTGAGTCCGGCCTCCACGTTGGGGGACACCCTCTCTCCACCACGTCCCCTTCCACTGGCTGGAAGCCAGATGTGGAAGTCAGCATGGATGGTGCTCGTCGGCAGCTGTGGAGCAACAGGAAAAGCCTGAGACCCGGTTCTGTGTAGCTGTTCCACCAGTCCTGGAATGTTCCTGCCAGACGATATAGGACAGAAAATCATGTTTCATCCGTTTAAGTCACTGTTATTTTGAGTCTCTGATGCATGGCGAATGGATAACCCGACTAATACCCCAGCGAACCCAGGAACTGGGGGGAAAAGCCATTGCCTTTTGTCCCTGGACACTGGGTTCAACCAAGCGGTTTTCCCCGAGGCCAGTTCCCACGCAGAAGGATGGCTGTTCCCACCGCAGCTTTTCACACATTACCTCACTGTCACAGCCACTCCGCAAGGGACCACACACTTGACAGATGGGGAAACTGAGGCTCGGAGACGTGGCCAAATCTGCTCAGAGGCAGCAGAGGTGGAGCCAGTCTCAAATCCAGGTCTGCCTGCTCCCCCTACAAAAATGAGAATTACTCACCACTGACCCCAACGCAGACAAGCTGTTCTCTTGGGAGAAACCCTGTCTGCAGGAAATGTCTTATGAGTCTGCCAGGAGGCCAAGCCCAGATGCCCCAAGTTGGAGTGACGGGTTGTGACCGTCAGTCTGCAGGGCTCACAAAGTGCAGTTGACCTTTGTGATTCTACGGAGGCCTGGTTCCCCAAGGGCCCACCTAGTGTGGGACATGAGGTAGTCCCCACAGAAGAGGGCACTTTTGAGGGCAGTGACCCCAGGCTGCAGGCAGCTGCCACAATATTTCCAACATCTTCCACGTCAGTAGCATAAACATCTTCTGGTTTATTGTGTTCAGAGACCCTGTGGGTCAGGGGGTTGGGACAGGCTGTGGCGAGGTGGAGGCTGGGGTTTGGATGGATGTCTGGTGCTGGAGCCGTCATCACTCCAGCTTCTTTCCTCATGTGTCTGGACCAGATGATTCAAAAGCTGAACTGAGCTTGCCCCCTCAACTGGAGGATCTTCTCGAGCCTCTTCAGGTGGCTGCTTACAGATGACAACTAGGTCCCAAGAGGAAGCATCCAGAGAGGGGCGTCAGAAAAGCAGTGTTCCCAGAGATCCAGCTACTGCTGCCTGGCCTTTGTGACCTAACTTCACAAGGCCTAAGACCACAAGGGCTCAGGCAGTAAAGAATCCTCCTGCAATGCAGGAGACCCAGGTTTGATCCCTGGGTCAGGAAGATCCCCTGGAGAAGAGAATGGCTACCCACTCCAGTGTTCTTGCCTGGAGAAGTCCGTGGACAGAGGGGCAGGCAGGCTACATGGGGCTACAAAGAGTCAGACACAACCGAGCGACCAACACTGTACAGGCCACGTGGTATTGTGTCCACCGTGCCAACTGGTGCAGTGGTCTCAAGCCCATCCAGTTTTAAGGAGGGAACAAAGGTAAATCCCATTTCAACGGGAAGAGTGTCAAAGAATGGGAGGCCATATTTTTAGCTGCCAAGCCCCATAATAGCTGAGGGTATCTCTTCCATTGACTTCTCTCTCTGATTCCAGTGTTTGAATGTCAAAAAACAACTCCTCTTCCAATAGCAGATGCCCAAATTCCCCTGAAGAGTTTTAGTCTTTGATCTTTCTTTTTTTTTTTAAGATTTTTTTGACATGGACCATTCTTAACGTCTTTATTGAATTTGTTACAATATTGTTTCTGTTTTATGTTTTGGATTGTTTGGCCATGAGGCATGTAGAATCTTAGTTCCCCGAATGGAGATCAAACCCACACCCCCTACACTGGAAGGCAAAATCCCACCCAGTGGGCAGCCAGAGAAGTTCCAGGTCTTTAATCTTGAAGAGACTTTATTGTAAAACAGGCCCCCCTGGCCCCAGCTGCCCTCCAGACTGTGCTGTAGGCCTGACCCTTCTTATCCCTTGGTGTCAACCGGTGAGCCCACCAGATCTTTCCAGAGAGCAGCAGTGGCTGAGAAGCAGAGGGAATGTCTGAACCACTGGGTTTCACCAAAACTCCATCCTGACTGAATACCCAGAAAGGGGAAGGGGAGTAAAGAAGGGGGGCATCTGAGGTCCAGGGATAAACTTGGCAAGGTCACCATTTGGCTGTCCTCTCCCAAGCTTCTCCTCACCTACACCTGTATCCACTGCCCCTCATCCCCCTGGCTTCAGAGAAACAAGACTCCTGTCCAACCTTGTCCCTCTGAGGGTCCCCCACTTCCTCTCCTCCAATCTAATGTGTCTCTCTCTCTTTCAGACCCAAAGATCTCTGTTAGGAACAGATTCAGCATTCTATTTTCCATTCAAACCAGCTTCTTCTGTATACTTACTGTACCAGCAGAGTAGGAAACAAGCCCATCTAGGTCTTAAGAAGGAGGAATGGGATTCATGGAATTAGGTGCTTATAAAGTCCTGAGTGGAGGCAGCAGCTGGCAGGTGGAGAGGTAGGGAGCTGGAGGCTTCCGATGGGACTGCTGAGTTCAAGGACACACACACATACCATCACGTCTCCATCCATAGATCAGGAACTGCTGCAGCAACGGGCTCACTGCACTTTCAAACCCTGTACAAGTGCATCGTTTGGCCACACCTGACCCACTCTGTGGGCTTCCCAGATCCGCCTGCAATGCAGGAAATGCAGGAGACAGGGTCAGAAAGATCCCCTGGAGGAGGAAACAGTAACCCACTCCAGTATTCTTGCCTGGAAAATCCCATGGACAGAGGGCTACAGTTCATCGCTAAGAGTCAGACGCGAACGACTAAGCGTGTGTGTGTGCGCGCGTGCACACACATACACACACACACAGTACACTCTAGCTGCAAGAGAGTCTGAGGAGGGTGATTTCTGGCTTTCTGGCCTCAGCAGTGCAAAGGGAATGTTGAAGGAGGAGGGAGCAGATGTTGAGATCCAGGGCACCAGCCCCAGCACTGGTGAAAAGGCAGGCATTTGCTGGAGGCATCCCCTTATCTCAGGGAGCCATCAGAAGGTGGGGTCTCTCATCTCCCCAGCACATGTCCTCTGGCTTATTTTTCCTGCTATTGCTGTGTCATCTTTGGCACCATCAGTCGCCCTGGGGACTTCCTGGAAGGAGAGGGGGTGACACCATCTCCCTTTGCCACTATGTCCTTTAAATCTCCCCCAAAGGCAATTTACTCCTTATGCAAATTTTTTTTCTGAAGTGTTTGGGTAAAAGAGAATTAAGTTCTCTGAGAAAAAACCGTTAACTCTCCAACTGACTTGGACTTTCCCTTGTGGATCACTAAGGAATGCACCTAACAACCCGGCCTTTCCAAGGAAGGGACTTCCCCAAAGAGTTCCCTCTCCCAATGCCCCCTCCCTCTCCTTCCCTCCCCCTTCTCCTCCCTCCCTGTCCTTCCCTCTCCTTAAGGGTATCCACTCCTTCCCTCAGGATCCTCCCTGCACACCCACCCCACTAGCCCTGTGCCTTCCTTCCTAGGGCCTCAGGACTGGGTTCTGCAGCCCTGAAAAGCGCCCTCAGCTTCAGTGGGGCAGGGAGAAGAGGCAATGCCAGGCTGCCTGTCACAACACACCCTTGCGGAGGGACCTGGAGGAGCTGGAGCACCGTCCCATCTGACCGCAACCCTCTCATTCCGTTCCTTTTCAGAACCCCCACTAGAGGGAGCTAGACATTCACCAGTGCCGTCGCTGGTGGTTCCAGCCCAGAATTGAAGCAGCTCCCTGGGACCAGTTTTCACAAATGAAATTCAGAGGAAGAGCAGTTCCACATTTGCAAAGTTTGGGGGCTTAGACGGGGGAGATCAAACTGAGACAGATGGCCCTCCCTCACTTCCACCACTGCATGCGTAAAGGGGGCACAGGGGTCGGGGGAACATGGTAAGGGGAACGTGGGACGAGGACACTTTTGCCGGGCTCCTTGGAAAGTGGCTTCCTCGCCCTTCTAGGAGAGCCTCCCAAACCATCCTCCCTCTCGCATGACCTGGATGGGGAAGCCACAGCCCAGTAGGCTGCTGTGCCCTCTTAGGCCACACGGGGGCGCCAGCCTCGGGTGGATGCTGCACCATATTTGCCTGGAGAGAGACTGACTCCCCAGGTCTTGACAGGCTGCTGCTGCTAAGTCACTTAGTCGTTTCCGACTCTGTGCGACCCCATGGACTGCAGCCCACCAGGCTCCTCCGTCCATGGGATTTTCCAGGCAAGAGTGCTGGAGTGGGGTGCCATTGCTTGACAGGCTGAACCTGCATCAAACCAGCCCTGGGGCACATCCTTCCTCCACACTGACCAGTTGGTTGAGCTGATAAGCCCTCTTTACTGCTTATCCCAGTGTGAGTAAGGTGTGTCCTTGCAGGCAAAGCCTCCTGCTAACTCCAGGTGCTTCTCAGGATGGTGTTCCCCAGTCTCTTCTGTTCCCACCCCTCATCACCACCCCTCAGCCGGACTCACAAAGAGACAGACAACTTGGTGACAGATTGTCACCAGAGTGGAAACTACGGTGATGCAGGCAGGAGTGGGCCCCTGGGGTGGCCGATACAAACAGGAGCGGGGTTTGTGCTGAACCTGGGGTTATGCATGCAAACAAGGGGCTCCAGGCTGCAGGACCAGAGGTGGCCAGGCATGAAGGCTGGAGAGTGTCCACACGGTGCAGCTCCGCAGGAAGGGAAAAGATTAAGAGTCAGGGATCACCAGTGAAGGGGCTATGGAAGTGGTCCAGGTGAGAGAGGGTAAGCACCCAAAGACAGTGGCACGGAAATGGAGAAGAGGGTACAGATGCCAGAGATGGATGTTAAGAGGGTTCCCAGGGTGACCTGGGTGATGGGAGGCTTACTGTATCATCAGTGAGCTCAGGGACCCAGGAAGAAGAGGCATGGAGGAGATGACAAGGTCAACTTAGGACGATGGGAAACTGAGATGCCTTGGGACATCCAGGTGTAGGGACATCTGGTAGGCAGTTCTGTCTGTGGCTGCAGCACTCAGGAAAGAATAGCGCTGGGGATAAAGATTTGTCAGTCACCGCTGGTCACTAACTGGTAGCCCACAGGCCAGCTTAGTCCACAGGTGGAAGCGGGATTGATTCACACCACTTCTTTAATGGAGCCTCCATTTTAAAATCAGTAGAATTTATAGAAACATCTGGATTTCAGACTTCGCTGGCAGTCCAGCAGTTAAGACTCCACGCTTCCATTGCAGGGGGCATGGGTTTGATCACTGGTCAGGAAAGATGCCACACAGCACAGCCAAAAAATAACCCCCATATCTGGATTTCCATCTCCTCTTGAACAGTCAGAAGATCTGACACCATCAGGCCTGAATTCCTCATGCAACAATCATCTCGGGTCACTTGGAGGGGCACCCTAGTTTTCCTGCCTAGCCTTCTTGGTATTATATTTGATCCCCAATAGTATATTTGGTATTACAATAGATTGTTTCAAAAGAAACTCACAACAATCCTGCAATCCCACAGGCTCCTTTACAACGTGACTTTGCCACATCTTTCATTCAGAATCTCTCCACTTCCATTATTTTAGCCCAGCCACAGAGCCAACATGATAACCGCCAGACGCAACCACAGCAGCCAGAGTCACAGCTCAGAAATGTACACTCAGAACGTTTAAGATGGTGAAAAGACGCAGCCAGGTAAACTCAGATTCATCCCACGAAACATTACCAATCTCTCAACCAGGGCAGCCATCTTCTCCCACCGAGCCTGCCCATCAGGCCTTCAAGCTTCTGAGCCTTGCCCTCCGCCCCTGCAGCCCCAGTCCTCAACCAACAGCCCAGGCCGCTGACCCCAATCTCTGAGTCAATCCGTTTTAGGCAACGAGGTAGCTGACTGGCAGGAGAGAATGATCAAACCAAAGCAGACAAAGCAACTCTTCAAGGAATGGTCTTCCTTCATGACAATCATGCTGAAGGGAAACCAGCCAAGATCTATCAAGTCACAAGAACCACGAAGCATGGTGAACTTTGGATAAAATAGTTGTGGCAAATTGAAATTCCAGCATCACATTTTCATCCTGTACAAAATTCTTGTACATATTTGGCCATTGCTCCATGCAGAGATTTGTTTCACATAAGTAGTAGTTCCGAAATGTTTTTTAAAATTCTCTTTGGAAAAAAAAAATGTGAATTTAAATTTAGTAATGTGGCATTACAGTCCTTGGAAATAAAATTAATTTTATACTGTTGTTCTGACAAAGTAAGAGAAATGCAGGATCCAAAGTGGCATGATCTATGGTTTTTTCCAAAGTTTTTCTTCTCTTCCAAAAGGAAGGTTTCCAATGTTTCCCTGGAGCTTTGTTGGCTGGAATGGTGATCCCATGGGAGGCTTCTTTAAAAAAAAAAAAATTCTGTTCCCACCCCTCATCACCACCCCTCAGCCGGACTCACAAAGAGACAGACAACTTGGTGACAGATTGTCACCAGAGTGGAAACTACGGTGATGCAGGCAGGAGTGGGCCCCTGGGGTGGCCGATACAAACAGGAGCGGGGTTTGTGCTGAACCTGGGGTTATGCATGCAAACAAGGGGCTCCAGGCTGCAGGACCAGAGGTGGCCAGGCATGAAGGCTGGAGAGTGTCCACACGGTGCAGCTCCGCAGGAAGGGAAAAGATTAAGAGTCAGGGATCACCAGTGAAGGGGCTATGGAAGTGGTCCAGGTGAGAGAGGGTAAGCACCCAAAGACAGTGGCACGGAAATGGAGAAGAGGGTACAGATGCTAGAGATGGATGTTAAGAGGGTTCCCAGGGTGACCTGGGTGATGGGAGGCTTACTGTATCATCAGTGAGCTCAGGGACCCAGGAAGAAGAGGCATGGAGGAGATGACAAGGTCAACTTAGGACGATGGGAAACTGAGATGCCTTGGGACATCCAGGCGTAGGGACATCTGGTAGGCAGTTCTGTCTGTGGCTGCAGCACTCAGGAAAGAATAGCGCTGGGGATAAAGATTTGTCAGTCACCGCTGGTCACTAACTGGTAGCCCACAGGCCAGCTTAGTCCACAGGTGGAAGCGGGATTGATTCACACCACTTCTTTAATGGAGCCTCCATTTTAAAATCAGTAGAATTTATAGAAACATCTGGATTTCAGACTTCGCTGGCAGTCCAGCAGTTAAGACTCCACGCTTCCATTGCAGGGGGCATGGGTTTGATCACTGGTCAGGAAAGATGCCACACAGCACAGCCAAAAAATAACCCCCATATCTGGATTTCCATCTCCTCTTGAACAGTCAGAAGATCTGACACCATCAGGCCTGAATTCCTCATGCAACAATCATCTCGGGTCACTTGGAGGGGCACCCTAGTTTTCCTGCCTAGCCTTCTTGGTATTATATTTGATCCCCAATAGTATATTTGGTATTACAATAGATTGTTTCAAAAGAAACTCACAACAATCCTGCAATCCCACAGGCTCCTTTACAACGTGACTTTGCCACATCTTTCATTCAGAATCTCTCCACTTCCATTATTTTAGCCCAGCCACAGAGCCAACATGATAACCGCCAGACGCAACCACAGCAGCCAGAGTCACAGCTCAGAAATGTACACTCAGAACGTTTAAGATGGTGAAAAGACGCAGCCAGGTAAACTCAGATTCATCCCACGAAACATTACCAATCTCTCAACCAGGGCAGCCAACTTCTCCCACCGAGCCTGCCCATCAGGCCTTCAAGCTTCTGAGCCTTGCCCTCCGCCCCTGCAGCCCCAGTCCTCAACCAACAGCCCAGGCCGCTGACCCCAATCTCTGAGTCAATCCGTTTTAGGCAACGAGGTAGCTGACTGGCAGGAGAGAATGATCAAACCAAAGCAGACAAAGCAACTCTTCAAGGAATGGTCTTCCTTCATGACAATCATGCTGAAGGGAAACCAGCCAAGATCTATCAAGTCACAAGAACCACGAAGCATGGTGAACTTTGGATAAAATAGTTGTGGCAAATTGAAATTCCAGCATCACATTTTCATCCTGTACAAAATTCTTGTACATATTTGGCCATTGCTCCATGCAGAGATTTGTTTCACATAAGTAGTAGTTCCGAAATGTTTTTTAAAATTCTCTTTGGAAAAAAAAAATGTGAATTTAAATTTAGTAATGTGGCATTACAGTCCTTGGAAATAAAATTAATTTTATACTGTTGTTCTGACAAAGTAAGAGAAATGCAGGATCCAAAGTGGCATGATCTATGGTTTTTTCCAAAGTTTTTCTTCTCTTCCAAAAGGAAGGTTTCCAATGTTTCCCTGGAGCTTTGTTGGCTGGAATGGTGATCCCATGGGAGGCTTCTTTAAAAAAAAAAAAAGAGGAGGAGGGGGGAAAAAATCAATTCTTTGGTCAAATCTGCTGGGAAGTGCTCTGCGCTTCTCTTAGATTCATCATAATATTGGCATAGCAATGCCTCTTACAAGAACTGCAATAAAGAAATCTCTTTAACTTTGCCTAACACAATAATCCCCAAATTTATTAGACCACAGAACCCTGTTTTCAAGCAACACCAATTAAAGTCCCTTGTAGCTGGAAAATCATGGCACCCACTTTAAGAAACACCGCCTTAACCACTGGAGGGAAGGGAACTGGGCCGTCAGTCCCTGGTTCCCACCAAATGGTTTTGAAATATTCATAATTTGTCTCAATGACAAAAGGATAAACTATTGTTTCTACTTTTAATTCGCTTCTCCTACGATTCCTGTAACATTTGGTGCTTGATCAAGACATTTTAAACGAAAAGATACTTTCAGATTTGGGACCCGACTGGCAGCAGGACGTTCCTATTCATTGCCGCCTGTGCCTTTGAAACAGTGGGTTCTGCTCACTGTATCCACAGCCTCTGGACCGAGCTTCCAGGTGCTGGAGCATGCTGCTCCCATCTTTACTCACACAGCCCTGCCCTCTCCACCCTGCTCGCACACAGGGGAAGAAATGCGCTTCTCTCTCTCTCTCTCTCTCTCTCTCTTTTTTTTTTTTTTGCAAACCCACAAACAAACAGTAAGTCTAAAGAACAAACAGCATCAAAAGCATTTTGGAGTTATTGGATTTCCTCGCCAAACCTCATTGCTGCTAAATCCGAAAGATGAACATGGCAATAGCTGAACGTCTGCGCACTATCCCCCTTAAACTTTGCTGCCGTTTCTCTAGAGCTCCTGTGCTTGCCAGCAGCACAGCACACGGTCCCCCTCCCAGGTGCCTCAGCTAAGTTCTAGCACATTGCTGGGAACTAACACATCTTTCGCTTGAGAAAACTAAGGGGCTAGGGTCCATTTATAGCTTTTCCCTCCTCCCCGCCCCGTGATCAAAGAAAAAACTTAAGGGACGATGCCTTTCGTTCAAACTCTGCTTCCGCATAGCCTTCTGTGTGCAGTGAACGAAACAGCAAAAATTCCTGTGCTGCTGGAACTGACATTTGAGCAGATGGCTCGGGCAGAGAACTTTCCGGCTGAGAGGGCGGCTCTTGTCATGAGAGCCGGTCCAGGAAGGAGGTAAATCCACCTTTAGCTAGGTTGTTGTTTGACAAGGAAGAGGTTCAAAGCCATGAAAATAGGAGGGTTCATACAGGCTGTTAACTGTGGGTGAAGAGCCGCTGTCTTCGGGCTGAGGGGTCCAGGTTGCTGAGGAGAGAGACTCTAGCACAGAAATGCCCTGGGATCTCCCCCGCCCCCCCCCGGGCTGCACACACCTCCATGACAGCGCCCTGGAGCCGGTGGAGCAGATCTGCACGAGACAGCCGATCGGAGAAGAACGCAGAGGGTGCACAGTGAGGCGAGAGCATCAGGGACCCTCACGCGGCAACAAGGCACCAAGGGGGTTACGTTACCCCCACGGCTTGGAACCCTAAGGCATGCTTTGCTAAAATATATCTTCAAGGGCTTCCCTGGTGGCTCAGCAGGAAAGAACCCAGTTGCCAATGCAGGAGACATGAGTTCGATCCCTGATCAGGGAAGATCCCACAGGCCACGAAGCAACTAAGCCGGTGCACCGCAACTACTGAGCCTGCGCTCTAGAGCCGGGGAGCCACAGCTGCGGAAGCCTGCTCAACCTTGAGCCCACGCTCTGCAACAAGAGAAGCCCCCACAAGGAGAAGCCCGAGCCCCACATCTAGAGAGGAGCCCCCTCTTGCCACAACTAGAGGAAATGCCCACGCAGCAACAGTTACACAGCACAGCCATAAACAAATAAGATTATTAAAATATAGAGATATCTTCAGCCTGGAGGCAAAGTTCAGTGTGATCTGGGCCAGGGGAGGGTGGCAGCCAGGGACACGGACAGTATTCCAGAAGAGGCTGTGTGACCTGCTGGCCATCTCGGATGAGAAGAGCATCGATCAACAGATGCCTGGGCCTGAGAGCTCGGGAGCCTAGTCCCCCAGGCATCCCTGTCTCCCTGAACGCCGCTGGGGCGAGCTCTCCTTCCTTCACCCCTGCACCATCATTTCCCGGTTGTTTTCTGGTTGAATAAGGCATGTTCTTTGGGGATTTCCTGAGAAAGCGTGGGAGAGGGGGCACGTCCTGGGTCTCTGTGGAAGACCTGGTCAGCCTCTCACTCACCCCCGCCTCGTCTAGCCCCGACCTCGGCCTCTCCGATGTCTGTTCCTCAACCACTCAGGGCGGGGTTGGGGGTGCTCCTTCCTCAGGCTGCCGGCTCCTGCTGCTCTGCCACCCAGAGGCCTTTCCCCACTTAGTCTATCACTCCTTCTCACTCCAGTCTTCCTCGTTCTAACGTCACCTTCCCCATGACCTCACTGATCATTTCCACCCTGCCCCCACACCCTCCGTGCACCCTCCCTGCTTCGTTATTACCACTTGGTATAAACCATATCCCCCCCAAAATAGATGTGCTGAAGTCCTAAGCCACTGTACCTGGATTGTGACCCGATTTACACTGCAGAGGTAATTTGTCAAATTAAAGTGAGACCACACTGGACTAGGGAGGGCCCCTATTCCAATGTGAATGGTGTCTTTCTAAGAAGAAAGACACTTGGAGCCAAGCACACAGGTGTCCCGTGGCAAACGGCACAGGACACCGCAGACAGAAGTTGGGGTTGTGTGGGTACCAGCCAAGAAATACCAAAGGGAGCCAGAAAGCCATGTGATCTTGGGAGAGTCAAGGGAAGGTTCCTGGAGAAGCATGGAGGCCGCAGGGCCCTCCAACACCTCAGTTTCAGACGCCTGGCCTCTAGAACTGAGCAACTTGCTTATGGAAGCTCTAGGAACCAATACACATCCGGGATTCTATTTCATATCTATTTGATATTACACGTAGTGTTCATCATCTGCCTCCCTTCACAAGGCCAGCAGCACAGGAGCCGGGACTTTTACCTGCTTTGTTACTGCTGCGTCCTCAGGGTCTAGCGCAGTGCCTGGCATGGGGGTAAGTCCTTAGAGCAGTAGCCCCCTCCCTTTTCGGCACCAAGGATGGGTTCCATGAAAGACAGTTCTTCCATGGGCTAGGTGGGAAAGGGGTTGGCTTCGGGATGACTCTCGTAAAGAACACGCAACCTAGATCTCTCACGGGCGCAGTTCGCAGTAGAATTCGAGCTCCCGTGAGAAGCCAATGTTGCTGCTGATCCAATAGGAGGCAGAACTCAGGTAGTAATGCTAGCAGTGGGGAACGACTGTACCTGCAGACGAAGCTTCCCTCACTCGCCTGCCACTCACCTCCTACTGTGCGATCCGGTTCCTAACAGGCCACGGGACTGGTACCGTCCATGGCCCGGGGGTTGGGGACCGCTGCTTTATATAAGACCTTAGTGGAATGAACGCGTTAATGACTGAAGGAAACCTTTGGTGTTCTGTACCCACTGAAGACTGGGTACGTGGCTGCCTCTCCCTCTCCACCCCTGGGTACCTTCTTTGAAGCATGGATGAGCCTCCAACACACTGCCCTTTAATGAAACTCCAGTCACCTGCCATCCACGCTACCTGAGCTACCTGAGCCCACCCTTGAACATTGTATCACCTGGAATTGCCCCATCTGGGTCAGCACTGGGGCTAGACCCGGGGTCTGGCTGTCTCAGGTACAGACAACTCCCAGAGAAGCTACTGTAATCTGAGAAGTGAGAACGAATGAGTCGAGAAGGAGCCCAGGCCTGGGGCAGGGGAGCCGCTTCCTCCACCCGCAGGTCAAAGGGCCAAGCGGGTGGAATAGAACAGGAGCAGGCAGGGAATCGGAGCTGGAGGGGGTCAGGGCCTAACGGGTTCAGACAGAGGCAGAGAGAACGTCAAGTGGGCAGGGCTCACGCTGCTGGGTGAGGCCGACGTGCCTGTGTGGTTGCACGGGTGGGTAGGCAGCTTCGAGGGCCGGGTGGGCCAGGGAGAAGCCCCATCCTCTCCTCCCACGGCCTCTCTATAGAACTCAACCTTTCATTCATTCACCACGTACTGACTGAGCACCTACTATGTGCCGAGCACCTACTATGTGCCGAGCACTACAACTGCCCTGGAAAGGCAGCAGGGAGTGAACACACTCAGGCTTGCTCTTGCAGCGCTGGCCTGACAAGGGGACCCGGGACGTGTAAATGAACTCTTGGGGGAGACCGTCGGGGCGAGCCTGGAGCTGTGAGACTACTTGACAGGAAGCCCCAGGCCTGAACGAGGGGAAGGGGCCAGCTGGGCAATGGGAGGAGGGCAGTCAGAGGCCCAGAGGACACGACAGGATGCAGACAGAGACAACGAGGAGAGGGGGCAGAGACCCAAGAGGGCGACAGCTTGGGGACCACGTTTTGGCTCCAGCCTGGCAGGCAATAGCTTGACAGGCTACTCCTTTGTAAAAGAACCACTCTGGTTCCCGTGGAGAAGGGCGGGTCCAAGAAGGACCGATGGACATGGGGGCTGGGTGAGAGGTAAGGCCAGCAGCTAGAGATGGAGCAAAGCTTTCTAAGGGGTAGACTGGGCCACATTTGTGGTTGAGCTGTGCAAGGGATGGAGGGGGCAGTTCGAGGACACCTGCTGGGGAGGAGGTGGTCCCAAGCCAGGAGTCAGGCAAGGATGGTGCACCCGGAGCACAGAGCTTCTTCCCTGACAGCTTCATTAAGCTCCCACCATGCCAGCCTCCTTTCGGTCCCTCAGACAGGCCCATCTCACTCCCACAGCAGGACTCTTTACCATGGTACCTTTGGCAGGAACACTATGCCCTAGCCCTTGGCCTGGCTGCATCCTCCTCCTGGCCAGGTCTTGACCCAGATGCTGACCCCTTGGAGAGGCTTGCCCTGACCACCTGCACCTAAAGTCAGCACACAGGTCTCCTCCCCATAGCCCTGTTGTATTACCATCTGCAGTGACCTCATTCATGTATTTGCTCACAGGTCCATCAAACATCCCCTCCCACCAGAATGTAGGCTCTGTGGCAGGGGCCCCTCTGTCTCATTTGCGACATGTTCTCCAGCAGCTGCCAGAATTAGCTGCTGAGGAAATCACTGCAGAATGGATCAAGGCATTAATGCAACTTTCAGCACCCAGGTTCAGCTGGGCTGCAGCTTTCAGAGCTGTGGTTTATATATGGCAATTTAAGTGCCAGGAAAGGGTACACAGCATGCAGAGCAAAAGGGCAGGGAAAGAGGAAGCCCTCAGACCATTCTGAGACACTCAGCATGCACGCCCTGGGCAAAGAGAGAGGAGGTGCTAGCATGGACCCCAGAGAGAGGTGAGGCAGGGACAGGGCCAAGTGAGACCTCCCCAAGGGCATGCAGCTGGGAGCCGGGGAGCCTGGATTCAACCCAGGCAGGTGCTCCAGGTCCCTGAGCCCATCCCTGAAATCCACTTCATCTCAGGAGTTTCCCAAAGTGAGTGTTGTCCACTTCACTGACAAGGAACAGGGTTTCAGTTACCCAGTGAGTGGCAGACCCAGGGCGTGGACCCAGTATTGTCCTGGAGCCCACCGTCTCGGCCTCTCCTCTGCATGTCACCAAGCTTCTCTCTGAGCTTCTTCCAGAGCTGTCGGAGAAGCCACCCTGATGCTGTGAGGAGGAGGGAGCAGTCAGCAGCAGGGTGAGTGACCAGGAGAGCAGCTGAGAAAAGAACGGACAAGCAGGCTCAAGCAACCATCCCGGGGCTGATCTTGACCAGGCAGCGCCCGTGTAGACTAAGCCAGGAGGGAGAGGATTAAAGGAGGCAGGGGGAGGGGAGGGGGGGTACGGCCAGTGTGGATAACTTTGGAGAAGGTTGGCTATAAAGATGAAGCAAGACGCGGGGTAGTTACTGGAGGCACACACACCAGGCGCAGAGAAGGGCTATTTTAAGGCGGAAGAAACCCGAGTGTTTTGAAGCTGGAGCCAGCAAAGAAGGAGTGGTTAAAGGAGCATTAAAGAAACTAAAGTGAAGGGGGTATGGGGCAGAGGTGGAGACAGCACCCAGTGTGTGTGGTATGGTGGGGTGGGAGGGTGGTCCTCTCCTGGGGACACATGGAAAGCCCCTGGCTCCACAGGAGGTCTGGGGACAGAGAGGAGGGAGTCATGTCTGAAGGCACCTCCTTTTTGTGAGCAGAGGGAGGTGAGGGCATCTGAGCAGAGCATGGGAGATGGGAGGCAGGACATGGAGGCAGAGTTGAAAGTGGTTGTGATTTTGCAGTTAGCAGCAGTTAGTACGTGAGGAGAGAAAGGACAGCCAGACAAAGGAGAGGGTCCTCTGGGGTCTGGTAAACAGAGGAACCATGGGCATGGAGGACGCGGCTGCAAGCTCTGCCTGCCCAGCAGGATGCAGCAAGCACAGAAGTCCCTGCACTCGGGAGGGAGGCACAGGAGCCGTGGAGCTGGATGAGCTCATTTGTGTGGGCTTTGTGTTGTTTTGTTTTGCCTAGGTGAGCTCTGTGTGTGTGTGTGTGTGTGTGTGTGTGTAAGCACTCAAACATACAGAGCAGTAAACTAAAGAAAGGAAAGCCACCTCCCTCCTTACAGTGGTCTGCCAGCCCAGAGGGACCATGTTCCCACTTTTTTCTGTATGGGAGCCCCTCCCACCCCTCCCCATCACCCAGGTTTAAGGCAGTGGGAGTCGGGGTGAGTAGCTCAGGGAAGCCAGATGGTCCAGAAAGAAGCCTTCTGACTCCAGAATTATGGGAGCATGGACACTCCCCAGTTCCAAAATCCTTTGTCCCCTGTCTCCCAAGAGAACCCCTGGACCCTGCCCCACCTCTAAGCGGTGGTTTGCTCGGCTCCCTCTCTTCTCAGCCCTACCTGGGCCCTTCCCACAGCTCCATTCTCCGCCTCTAGCAACACCCTGGCCTGGAAGTCTCTCTGGTGAGCCCCAGTCCCATAATTAATTGTACACCTTTGATGACCCTGCTGCCGCGCTTCAGACTCAACACATCCAAACTGGACTCATCTGCCACCCCTCTGCCCACGGCCTCTCATGAGTCAGTTTATGGACACCCAGCCTCTGTGAACCCCAGAACTAAAACAGGCTTAGGTCTGGTGAGGAGACATCCTTCTCCTTTGGACCCTGTGGTCTGGGATGTCTGAGCAGAGCATGTGACCTAGGCCTAGAACATTCCATACCAGCAACACAGGATCCCAAGGTTAGCACACAGTCACAACTGCTGCAGGGTTTGGCCTGAGGGACCTGGGAGATCCCTGACCCATCCTTCCCTGATAGATTTGAACTTGAGATGCCTCCTACCTCACGTGGAGGCTGAGGCTGATAACAGCACTCTTACTGGGCCAGGCTAGAGAGCCTGTGTGGATCTCATTTTATCCTAACGCCCTGCTTCTCCTCACTCACGCAAGGGATTAAGCACCTTGCCCAGATCACATAACCAGAAAACGTGGGGCCAGCTTTCAAGTCCAGCCACGAGATTTCAAGCCCTTGCCCCAACCACTAGGCAACCCTGCCAGAGGCTGACGGAGGCTGCAGACCAAGACATGGAAGGCAGAGAGGCCAGGGCTGCTCACAGTCAGACCCGAGTCACAGCTGGCCGAGGCCAGAACTGCCCCTAGGCTCTGCAGCTCTGTGGGCCAATCACTTACCCTCTGCTCAAGCCAAACATCTTTAGGGTTTCCTGTAAACTCAGACCAAAAATATCCTAACTGATAACACAGCCCCTTGACAAGTGGCAGGCATCACCACCCCCTGGGTAATTAATTCCAGGAGCTGAGGCTTCGTCCTCCACCCCACTTCATTCCATATCCAGCTAGTGACCAAAGCCTGGATCCCAAACGTCACGTGGGTCTGTCCCCTTTTCTTTCCACTTTAGTCCAAGCCATCATCATTTTTGCCAGGTTGTGACCACAGCCTCCTTGCTGTTTCTCTACGTCCAGCCTGCTCCCACCCACAGACTTACCCCCAATTCCCTAAGATCCAGATCTTACCACATCATTTCCAGCTTAAAACCCTCTAGACCCCTGCAGACCCCTTGCTGCCTCCAGGACAAACTCTCCCATCCAGGCTGCCACCCCTCCGGTCTCACGCCTCTTCACATCCTACTCTACCTGCCTACCTCTAGGGCACCTCCA
This sequence comes from Madoqua kirkii, assembly GCA_006408675.1. NCBI lineage: Eukaryota > Metazoa > Chordata > Mammalia > Artiodactyla > Bovidae > Madoqua > Madoqua kirkii. The sequence continues at coordinate 57,973 of SJYC01071762.1, forward strand.
GCCCTACAGCCCTCTGCGTCTCTGCCCAGAATTTTCTTCCTCCCCTTCTCTGCCCGGTGAATGTCCACTCAGTATCGCTTCCTCTAGGAGCCGGGCCAGCCACCCTCTGCTCTTGGCTTTGTCGACACTCGGCACTACTCACTGTCTGTGTTAACTTCAGTCTTGTGAGCAGGGCTCTTTCTGGACTGTGTGCCTCCTGAAGGCAGGACCTCTGTCTCATTCATCTCATCCCCAGCCCCAGAGCAGGCCTGGCACAGAGCAGTCATTCAATACTCAAGCGACTACCTTGTCAATTACCAACGAACCTGGAGACACGCTTTAGCCAGGGGCCTTGTTTGCAACAAACACCAGTTTGATGTTTGGTGGAACATGTTAACATTGAGCTCGCAATGTAACCGCTTATAAAAAAAAAAAAAAAGCCGAAAAGAGAAAAATATAAATAAACACTCATGGACTCAGCCATACATATACCTGTATCCATTCTTCTCAAATTCCCCTCCCATCCAGGCTGCCACATAACATTGAGCAAAGTGCCCTGTGCTAATACAGTAGGTCCTTGTTGGTTTTCCATTTTAAAGGTAGCAGTGTGCACATGCCCATCCCAGACTCCCTGACTACCTTCCCCCCATCCCTTCCCCCGCAACCATAAGTTCGTTCTCTAAGTCTGTGTGTCTCTTTCTGTAAGTAAGTTCATCTGTATCATTTCTTTTTAGTTTGTACATATAAATGAAGTCATATATCTCCTTCTCTATCTTCACTGTTCACCTGAAACTATCAGAACACTGTTAACAATCAGCTATACCTGAATACAAAATAAAAAGTTAAAAAAAAAAAACGCTCATGGAAAAGACAAATGACATGTTCCCAGAAACAGGGTGGGTGGCTCTACACCTTTTCTCTGGAGATGATAAGGTTTGGAGAAAAAAATAACATCACACGATAATCACAGTGTAGAAAGCCTTTTATCTATGGATAAGCATGCTATATATTTGATCCTTATGACATTGTTGCTTCCATTTTAGGGATGAAAAGATTGAGATTCATGAAGGTTTATAGAATGAACCTATAAGTATAACCTATCAGTATTCCATAAAGTATAGAATTCCATGCATATGCTCACAACATTCACTCTCACTCTGAGGCACAAGCTCCAGCCAAACTGGAGTCAGTCACTCAGTCGTGTCCAACTCTTCGCAGCTCGATGGAGTGCAGCACACCAGGCTTCCCTGTCCTTCACTAATTCCCAGAGTTTGCTCAAACTCATGTCCCCTGAATCAGTGATGCCATCCAACCATCTCATCCTCTGCCATCCCCTTCTCCGCCTTCTCCACCTTCTCAGCATCAGGGTCTTTTGAAAGAGTTGGCTCTTCGCCTCAGGTGGCCAAAGGACTGGAGCTTCAGCTTTAGCATCAGTCCTTCCAATGAATAGTCAGGACTGAGTTCCTTTAGACTCTCAAGAGTCTTCTCCAGCACCACAGTTCAAAAGCATTAATGCTTTGGTGCTCAGCTTTCTTTCTGGTCCAAATCTCACATCTATACACAACTACTGGAAAAACCATAGCTTTGACTAGACACATTTTGTTGGCAAAGTACTGTCTCTGCTTTTTAGTATGCTGTCTAGGTTGTCACTGCTTTTCTTCCAAGGAGCAAGTGACTTTTAATTTCATGGCTGCAGTCACCATCCGCAGTGATTTTGGAGCCCAAGAAAATAAAGTCTGTAACTGTTTCCACTGATTCCCCATCTATTTGCCATTAAGCGAGGGGACTGAAAGCCATGATCTTAGTGTTTTGAAAGTTGAGTTTTAAGCCAGCTTTTTCACTCTCCTCTTTCACCTTATCAAGAGGCTCTTTAGTTCCTCTTCACTTTCTGCCATTAGGGTGGTAACCATCTTCATATCTGAGGTTACTGATATTTGTCCCGGCAATCTGCCCACACTGACCACAGGGAGGCAGTAGAGTGTCGGTGTGAGAGTCACTGCTCCACCTCCTACCTACCAGCAGGTGTGATCTGGGTGTGGAGAGGGACAAGCTAGCACTGAGAAGAGACCAAGGGAGAGGGGTTGTGGCTGGGGTTGCTATTTCAGAATCTGCCAGAAACAGTCCAAGCTGGAGCGGGCCCAACGTGCTGCGTGCTAAGTCGCTTCAGTCATGTCCGACTCTTTGCAACTGTATGGAGCCCACCAGACTTCTCTGTCCCTGGGATTCTCCAGGCAAGAACACTAGAATGGGTTGCCATGTCCTCCTCCAGGGGATCTTTCCGATCCAGGGATCCAACCTGCATCTGCAGGTTCTTTACCACTGGCCCAGGTTTACCACTAATTCCAAGAGTCAGGAGCTGGAAACACTGACTGTATACTCCAACTTTGCATTACCAGCATATTTAATAACAAGCCACAGGAAGTGATGGGGCAGTGATGAGGCATTGCTGGGTCACCCAAGACCTTCAAATTTGGGACACTGGCCTACTGCCCTCAGCAGGGACAAGTCACTAGCCTGTCAGACCACAGCCACCCAGCACCAGAGATGGGACTAGGCCCAGCAGGCACGAGTCTGTCAGCATCTGCAGCACTGAGCATCCTGTGGGCGTGGCCACGTCAGTGCCCAGGATGCACAGCAGTTGCCAGGAGGGGGACTGGCCACCCAGGCCAGTGCCATGAGCACTTCAGGAGGTTGGATGGAGCAGGTCAGAAGCAGCAGCTGCGTGCAGGAACCCCAGGTTGCAGTCTCGCCACAGTCTAGGCGTTTCCCAGGCTGTCATCTGTACTGTATGTGGATCAAAGGTTCCTTGTGTGGCTGGTAGATGGGAGGAAAGCGCTCTGGGAGACACAGTATGCGAGGTTCAGGAATCTGTAATAGATAGCTGTCCCCGTCTTTGCTGGAGAGGGAGCCAAGGAATGACAATCCTTTCCACCTCAGGGTGAGACTCAGGGTTTAGAGGAAGAGTAAGCCAGATGTCCACGCATGTGTGGACCCAGCCTTTCCATCAAGGACAGCGCAGGCTAATGGAGCTTGTTGGGATCCAAATGCCTGGCCTCCATGCCCCCCCTCCATGGCACACCGACCTGCAGTCATCATCCCTGCCACTCCCAACCTGAGTCTGACAGATGGCGTGACAACAGCACCCATTTCCCAATTTTCTGAATTCTTTCCCTCCCCATTCAGTCTGGCAGCCTTGACCAGGGTCAGAGTTTCTTAGCAAACATCTCAGGCTCTTCCTCCAGGAACACCGAGGTCCTCCACAGCACACACCATGGGCCAGCTTCCCAGGCACTGAGCTGAAGGGACAGCAAAGACAGAAAGTTGGATGAAGAAAGTCTTTGCCTACCCCCTATTCTTCACCCCACTGCACCATCCCCAGCCCTGCCTGGGTGTGAGCGGACACCATGACGCTGGGGACACAGCCTTTTCTGCCATCAAATCTCCCTGCATCCCTAACACTATCTGGATTGAACCCAAAGGCCAGTCCAAGTCATCATCTTGACCTCTGGTTCCTCTGCCTTGTCCACTTGGATTTCCTTTGATGTATATTCCAGCTGACCCTCTGAGCTCACCCCACCCTCATGCTCAGGCCAGAAAAGCTGAGCTCAGCTACCTGGGAGTTGTTGTGGCACCTGGGAGGCCATTTGCAGCAGCAAGAAGGTATCCAGCAAGGCTGCGGGTGCATAGGGATGGGAGAGAGGACAACAAGGGGGAGGGGGGGCGTTGGGGTGCCATATGTGTGGTGTGAAGGTTCATTCTTTTGGGGAGAGAGGCCATATTTTGCATCAGCACCTCAAACAGTGGTGAGAAATCAGGGCAAGAGAGAACAGAGCAAAAGAGGCGACCCAAAGGGTCCTCACTCAGGGATACCACTCTCACCCCATCGCTCGAAATCAATCAGGAGCCCCAGGGTCCAGTTTGAGCTCTGTCATTCACTCCAGCAGGTCACTTTCTTCCCTCTAAGCTTTCCCATTTGTAAAATGAAGGCCTCACGCAGACGTGGAGACTCTGGCCCAGCTGGAGAAGGAGGAAAGTGCACAAGTTGGAGATGGGAGACAGGATGGAAATACAGCAGAATGTTGTGGGCAAGGGGGCAGGAGAACTGGATACTATAAAGAGAAGCAGTTCCAGCCCCTCCCCCAGGACACAGCAAAGGGCTGTGGGGAATGTCCCTGCGCCCAGCCCCGCTGCCCTTGGGCCAGGAGCAGTCACACACACCCCTCACTGCCCTGGCCAGCCGTCTCTCCAAGGGGGTGGGGGCGGTGTGCCTGAGGTGAGAAGTCCACAGCTCAGCAAGTCCACTGCGGCACAGCTGCCCGGGAATAACACCGAATCCTGGGCTCCTCTGCGGAGGGATCACACGTCGTCGCCTTCACAGCTGCTGAGCTGCACGTTGCCCACTCAGGCCCCTCACCCCACCGGCCCCTCCTCACACACCCCGCCCTCTCCTCTCAGGGGCCAGCCAGGACCCTGCCTCTGCCTTGGCAGACAGGAGGGGGCTCTACAGTGGAAGGGGCAAGAGAGATCAATGAGGCACCTCCAGTGAAGAGCCGCACCCACAAAAACCTCCCAGGAACCCCTAGGTGCGACGCTAAATAGAGAAAGGCAGAGAAGGCTTCCCTCACTGGCCCCTGTGGCTCGGCCCGAGATAGCCTTGGCCTAGAATTACCTTGTCTTTAGGCCACCCAGGCCCTTCCCTCCAGATGGTTCCTGTCCTTGGGGAGAGAGAGGCAGGAGGGCCAGATGGAGCCCCTACAGCTGGGAACCCTCAGCTCCAGCCTCCTGGAGCAACGTGCTTCTGAGGCCTGCCGGCTGTTCGGAACCTTGTCAGCTACCCCCACAAGCACACCCCAAAGCTGGGCGGCACACCTCTCCATCCCCCAGGGTCATCCAGGCCCCTGGTTCTGCCCTAAAACTCAACCCACACCCCCATCCTTGCCTGAGAGGGAGGCCACAGTGAGGAATCGTACTCGAATCTCCCCTCTGGGGAAAGGCTTCCGGAAGGAGAGGGGGGGGACACAGAAGCAGCCGGGGGCCTGGGGCGGCTGCGTCTCTGTCACCTGTGCGCACTCTCACCTGTGCGAGCGCACCAGCATCGCGGCAGGGCTCCCCGCTGCAGAAGGCGGGTGCTGGGGGGCTGCTCCCTCAAAGTCTGGCATGGAGTCCACGGACCGCCGGGAGGCCGCGACCCCCGCACGCAGCCGGGCCCCTAGGAGTCGTCGTCATCGACGCTGGCGCCGCCGGGCTCGCCCTCCCAGGACGAGCGCAGCTCTCGGGCCAGCAGCGCCGTTAAACCCTGGGCGCGGAGCAGGAGGCCGGCGCCCAGGAAGAGGACCCCGCAGAGCACGAGCAGCGACAGCACGCCCAGCACCGCCGCCTGCACGGCGCGCGGCCCCTCGGGGGGCTCCGGCGGCACCCCCGACTGGTTGCAGCAGGAGCTCTGCCAGGCGCCCCGGGCTGTGGCGCCCGCCTGCGAGCTGTTCATGCTTCGGCGCCGGCTGCCCAGATGCGCTGAGGACCGCCAGATGTGCGGGAGCCCAAGGCCTGCGGGTGGGCGGCGGCTGCGTCGGGGAGGGGCCCAAGGGGCGGATCCCAGGCGCCGTGCGCCCCCACCCCTGGGGCCGAGCGAGGAGGCTCTTTCTAGACAAAGGACTGGTAGCTACCGCCCAGAATCCCGGGGGCCGGTGTACTGCTCAGCCCGAAGGCCCACACGCCCACTCCTGTGAACCGCCCCCTGCACCCAACCAGAGAAAGCCAGGAGTCCTGTCCCCAGGGCTCTCCCTCCCGCTTAGGAAAGGTCAGGAGACAGCCCTCTCTCCGAACCCTTAAGCCATTCTAGACCACATTCCAGGTGCTGGCCACGGTGCTGCCCCCACTGAGCAAGACACAGGACAAGCCAGGGCCATCCCTGCTCCTAGGCGGTCTGTCCCTGGGCCAAAGTTAAATGCTGCTTGGGCTTCCCTGGTGGCTCAGTGGAAGAATCTATCTGCCAGTGAAGGAGATGTGGGTTTGATCCCTGCATCAGAAGATCCCCTGGAGAAGGAACTGGCTACCCACTCCAGTATTCTTGCCTGGGAAATCCCATGGACAGAGGAACCTGGCGGGCTACAGTCCCTGGGGTCATAAGAGTCAGACACAACTTAGCTACTAAAAACAACCAGTGACATAGGTGCCACTGGGACAGGAGGCAAATGAGCAGTGTCTAGAACCTTAGTGATCCATAGCCTTCATCAAACCCCTTGGGAGCCTCCTGAGTCTGGCTAAGTGGGCCAGCACCCCCCTGGTCCCAGGTGTGATGGAGGAGAGGAGGAATTTAAGGCCTGCCCAATTCTTCTGCTCAGGCCCAAGGTCAAGGAGAGTTACAGATCACTGGGGTCATAAGAGTCAGACACAACTTAGCTACTAAAAACAACCAGTGACATAGGTGCCACTGGGACAGGAGGCAAATGAGCAGTGTCTAGAACCTTAGTGATCCATAGCCTTCATCAAACCCCTTGGGAGCCTCCTGAGTCTGGCTAAGTGGGCCAGCACCCCCCTGGTCCCAGGTGTGATGGAGGAGAGGAGGAATTTAAGGCCTGCCCAATTCTTCTGCTCAGGCCCAAGGTCAAGGAGAGTTACAGATCAAGGGGAAAGATCTGAGTCACCAGGGCTCCTGTCCTGACCTTAAATAAACCAGGCCCCTAGCCTGGGCTCGATAAAGGACAGAAATGGTCAGGACCTAACAGAAGCAGAAGATATTAAGAGGAGGTGGCAAGAATACACAGAAGAACTGTACAAAAAAGATCTTCACGACCCAGATAATCATGATGATGTGATCACTCATCTAGAGCCAGACATCTTGGAATGTGAAGTCAAGTGGGCCTTAGAAAGCATCACTACGAACAAAGGTAATGGAGGTGATGGAATCTGAGCTGTTTCAAATCTTGAAAGAGGATGCTGTGAAAGTGCTGCACTCAATGTGCTAGCAAATTTGGGAAACTCAGCAGTGGCCACAGGACTGGAAAAGGTCAGTTTTCTTCCTAATCCCAAAGAAAGGCAATGCCAAAGAATGCTCAAACTACTGCACAATTGCACTCATCTCACATTCTAGTAAAGTAATGCTCAAAATTCTGCAAGCCAGGCTTCAGAAATATGTGAACCGTGAACTTCCTGATGTTCAAGCTGGCTTTAGAAAAGGCAGAGGAACCAGAGATCAAATTGTCAATATCCGCTGGATCATGGAAAAAGCAAGAGAGTTCCAGAAAAACATCTATTTCTGCTTTATTGCCTATGCCAAAGCCTTTGACTGTGTGGATCACAATAAACTGTGTAAAATTCTGAAAGAGATGGGAATACCAGACCACCTAAACTGCCTCTTGAGAAATCTCTATGCAGCTCAGGAAGCAACAGTTACAACTGGACATGGAACAACAGACTGGTTCCAAATAGGGAAAGGGGTACGTACATCAAGGCTGTATATTGTCACCCTGCTTATTTAATTTATATGCAGAGTACATCATGAGAAACGCTGGACTGGAAGAAACACAAGCTGGAATCACGATCAATGGGAAAAATATCAATAACCACAGATATGCAGATGACACCACCCTTATGGCAGAAAGTGAAGAGGAGCTAAAGGGTCTCTTGATGAAGGTAAAAGAGGAGAGTGAAAAAGTTGGCTTAAAGCTCAACATTCAGAAAACAAAGATCATGGCATCCGGTCCCATCACTTCATGGGAAATAGATGGGGAAACAGTGTCAGACTTTATTTTTGGGGGCTCCAAAATCACTGCAGATGGTGACCGCAGCCATGAAATTAAAAGACGCTTACTCCTTAGAAGAAAAGTTATGACCAACCTAGATAGCATATTCAAAAGCAGAGACATTACTTTGCCGACTAAAGTCTGTCTAGTCAAGGCTATGGTTTTTCCTGTGGTCACGTATGGATGTGAGAGTTGGACTGTGAAGGCTGAGTACCAAAGAATTGATGCTTTTGGACTGTGGTGTTGGAGAAGACTCTTGAGAGTCCCTTGGACTGCAAGGAGATCCAACCAGTCCATTCTGAAGATCAACCCTGGGATTTCTTCGGAAGGAATGATGCTAAAGCTGAAACTTCAGTATTTTGGCCACCTCATGTGAAAGACTCTGATGCTGGGAGGGATTGGGGGCAGAAGGAGAAAGGGATGACAGAGGATGAGATGGCTGGATGGCATCACAAACTCAATGGACATGAGTCTGAGTGAACTCCGAGAGAAGGTGATGAACAGGGAGGCCTGGCATGCTGCGATTCATGGGGTCGCAAAGAGTCAGATACGACTGAGCGACTGAACTGAACTGAACTACCCCTGGGAAGTCACAGTGCCAAAAGGGATAGAGATGCTATTGAACTGCCCACTAAAGGGAGCTTGCTGCCAAATGGGTGTGCCACAGCCAAGCCAGGGTGAAAGTCTGGAGCAGAGCCTGGCTGCAGAAAAGCACGAAGTCTGGGGAAGCTAGGATAGAGGCAAGACACTCCTGCCCAGGTCTCATGAGAACTCCTGTAGCAACCTTGAGCTCTGTTTAAAACAAAGTCACTGTTAGTGAACAGCTGAGTCAGCCAACTCCTCAGAGGAAATGAGCTGGTCTAAGGAGAAAAAGGCCCCCTAGACTGCAGCAAGCCAAGTAGGATCACATCTCATTAAGGACTTGCTGACAATGGGCCTTCCTCATCTCCAAACCCGAGAACCTCCTGAGTTCTCCAATTCACCAGTGCCCCAGAGGCCAGGGTATGACATCACAAAACTCCTCATGAAATAACACATGGCCAAAAAGCAGCCTGAAATGAGAAAAATGTGCAAACACTTCCTGGCCATCCTGGCACCTATCTCCTCCAGGACCATGGACAAGACCCCCAGACCCTGGCCATTTCTCCTTTAGCACTGCTGCTTGCTTACACATTGTTCATTTAGCTTGGTTAGAGCTTGCCCCTGGGTAACGAAAAGCATTGTGAAATATGGAAGAATAAATCAATGAAAAGCACACTGATCTTGACAATGTTTGCCTAGAAATGGATGTGAGATACCAAAGTCAAACTGTTAGTCGCTCTGTCATGTCTGACTCTTTGGACCCCATGGACTGTATGTAGCCCAGCAGGCTCCTCCGTCCCTGGGATTCTCCGGGCAAGAATGCTGGAGAGGGTTGCCATTCCTTCTCCAGGGGATCTTCCCAACCCAGGGATCAAACCCAGGTCTCCTGCATTGCAGGCAGATTTTTTACTGCCTGAGCCACCACGGAAGCCCATGTCAGCCCAAACCAGAAGTGTCACAGGACGCCAGTTTCAAGGTGGCCACTCTCTCTCCAGAGGGAGAAGACACCAAGTCAAATGAGCTTTCTGTGCAAGTGGGGGCCTGTGTGTGTGGGTAAGAGGAGATATTCTTTGGGGTCATCTGATAATATAAAAGGCAGGTCATAGCTTCCTTAGGAAGGGAGGAGAAATAGCACAGCCATTTCCAAAAGCAGCAGATCCTGATCTGTGTCATCATTTATGGGACTGACCGTGGTCACACCTGCTTATGTGAATGTCTAACAAAGTACAAGATCGATGAGCTTTAATCTATCTTCAATCCCGTCATGCAGCCCCATCTTGGAATAATGCCCTCAACACACTCATGTGTTCCTCGAAGTTCTGCCAGAAAGTGTTAAAATGTTTCAGGGCGTTAACACCAGTCAAGGGAGAGACAGCTCAACCCAAACTCACATTCTCAGCTTTATTCACCATCCCAGTGATGGCTCCTCTGTACAGTGCATGAAAGGGGAACCCCGCCCCCCCGAAACCAGGAGTATGGAGAGACAGTGCAGGCCAGACTTGACCGTCAGTGGAGGTGACAAGGACGACCAGGGATTGGCAACCACACCACGAGGAAGCCAGGGAGGCCCCTTCAAGTCTCATCAAGGACCCGGAGCGGGATCCAGAGCCCCAAGGGCCTAAGAGTACGATCCCCAGAAGCCAAGGTCCATAAGCCATCAAGGAGCACCGAGGCCCTGGAGAGACCTAGAGGGCCAGGGTGTCTTTGATGAGTCTGCGCATGGTGGTGGTGACGGAGGAGCCCAGGGCATCGGTGATCTGGAAGGAAATCTTATAGAGGTAGGGCTGCACGTCCCGCAAGCCCGTGTCAAACACGTTGTCCACCTCTGACTGCGTGGGCATCTTAGGCAGGTACTCGTGCCGGTTCATCACCTCACGATGTTGATGATCTTCTCACAGAGCTTCTCCCCCACCTTCTCCCGGCAGATCTGCCGCTCCTGCTCCGTGGCCAGGGCCACCACATGCACCTTGACCGTCCACACTTCCCAGGGGATGCACTCGTCGGAGAACGGCCAGCGAGACTTCTTCTTCTGGTAGAACTCCAGGGACATCTGCCCCAGCCCGTCGCCCCCAGAGTTGCGCAGAGCATCCTGGGGAAGGAGGAGCAAGAGTGAGCAGGCCAAGGCCTCCATTGGGTTCTCACCTGCAAGAGCCAGCTTCCTACGCCCCAGAGAATGGCTCTCTATCAGACCTCCAGGGAGGGCAGGGAACGAGACCCAGAGAGTACAGGATTTGTGTAAAGTGACACAGATGGCTCCTCTTAAGCAGATCCTCCCTCATTCCCTCAAAGACAACCTAAACTCACAGTTTCTCAAGAAAAGCCTGGTGATCCCTGAACAGAGAGACAGAAGCCCAGGAACAGAGCGGGCTGGGAGGGGAAAGACAGGCCACAGCTAGAGCTTCTCCCTCTTCTCAGAGAAGCAAATGGGGCCACCTGGTCTAATAAATCTGCCTGTCCCCCCATGGGGTGCGATGGCCCACACGCTTCCTCCCAGTGTAGCCAAGACCCCAAAGCACCCCTCTACCTTTCTCTCTGAGTTAGGGTCAACCCAAAGGTAAGGATGCCTCCCTCAACTCCTTAACAGTCCATCAGGAAGTAAGTCTCTCCTTTACTGACAAACCAAGCTCCCATTCCCTCTGCTGACAGTATCAACAGCTACCGCTTCTACAGTGTCTCTCATGTGACGGCTCTCCAGCACTTGACGTATTTGACTCATTTAATCCTTGTGGTGCATACACCCTATGAGATGGGTACAGCTTTCATTCCAAATCTACATATAGTGAAACTGCAGTCCAGAGGAGCAGAGTCACTTGCCCAAGATCACACACTTGTGGGTGGTAGAGCTGGCTTGACTCTATGCCCTTGAGTCCACTGTTTCATGTGCCTCGCATAGGCATCTGGAGGACAGGAGTTTGAATACCTCTGCCTCCCTTGAAGGGGGACTGGGAAACTCATGAATGTGCCCTTTCTAGGCTTGGAGCGATGGGAGGGTGGGGAGTACCCTGTGGCTGGTAGAGTCCACCCCCTATGAGGATCACACATCTATGGAATGGAAGCCAGACAGACAACCCTCCTCCTCCGATCTCAGGGAGGGCACCTTAAGAGAAATTCCCTTGGTTACTTTAAATTTTAAAAATATGTACTCACTGAAAGAGTGAAACACTGCAACCCTGAATGAAGACAGAATTAAAAACCACACCTCCATTCCCACCTCGAGATGACCAATGTGAGCAGCCTGGCGTGTCCCTTCCACCCTTCTCCTGGCCCCTAAAGGCCCACACAGACACGTGCCACACCGCCCACAGGACCCTTCTCTGGGACAGCCACTGCCTGAGCCCAGCGGCCCTCCCTCTCAGGGAATCTCATATGAGAAAGGCTCGAAAAAGGAAGCAGCAGAGAGGTGTCAGTAGAGGGGAGGTCAAGAGTGCAGAGGCGATGATCAGCCCAGGGGCCCTGGCCGCCTCCAAGGGCTTCCTGCTCTCCTTGCTGGTACTTTTATAAAGCCCCCTCACCCACCCCCCTACCAAGCACTCCCCACCCAGAGCAGCTCTGAGCACGCCTGTTCCTGAGAACCTGCAAGAACCTAATACGCACACCTAGGAAGGGTGAGCGGGTCCAGCAGCAAGGTGACGACACTCAGCAGCCACCTGGCACCCACTGCACCCCACCTTACCCTGAACTCCCCGACGACCTTGCGCAGAGCGCGGTCCAGCTCCTCCGAGGAGACACGCACGTAGGTGAAGTCGATGAAGTCGCAGTCCACGTCCTGGGGCCCACGGTGCCGATGGAGTAGGTGCCCTCCTTCTTGTAGTGGAACTTGCCGGTGCTGCGGTGCAGGAGCACCGTGTGCAGCACGGCCAGCATGGCCTCCTCCACCTGCCGCCCCTCGACCGACACCTCCAGCACCTCTGAGCGACAGTTCATCTTGCAGCTGGTGGCCCACGCTGAGGTCAGGGGCCAGAGGAGAGACAGTGGAGCTTCACCCCACCCAGGGGCCACCCTGCCAGAGAAGCCAGGTCAGAATGAGGACACGTTCTGCCTGACCGGCATGTCACCTGTTCACGTCCTTCCAGGCCCAGCCCTGTCCCCTGCCATCGCAGCCCTTCTCCACTGGCAGAGGACCACAGGCTCTTGGGATGGGAGACGGGGAGAGCCTCACAGACACCAGTCCAAACACCCAGCTCCGGCCTGAATTCGTGACGGCACCCAGTGTGCTTTACAGCACATGCTCACTGTGAACCCCTGCCAGCCCTGGCCCCTGCGAAGCTGCCAGGATGGAGGACAGACAGGCAGGTAAACTTCACCAGAGTGGTGAGACGCCATGATGGGAGTGAGAAGGAAAGGAAGACTGGAATCTGACCTCCTGGGACCCTGAATGACCAGGCATCCGGACTCTGTCCTGAGGGCGGTGAAGAGTCCATGCATCGCTGTCCAACACTGAATCTGCGCATCAGAAAGTTAACTCCAGCCAACAGATAAAGAACGGCTCCTCGCTCTTTGCGGGGTCACAGACTGCTCTGAGAAGTCAGTGAAAGCTAAGAAGACTGAACTTGAAAACCTGACTGACACAGACACACCAAATCTCACAGACTCCGAGGTAAAAACTTGCCAATTTAAGGGACTCTCCTGGTGGTCCGGTGGCTAAGACTGCATGCCCCCAATGCAGGGGGCCCGGGGTTCAATCCCTGGTCAAGGAACTAGATCCCACATGCCCCAGCAAAGATCAAAGAGCCTGCGTGCCACAACCAAGAACCGGGGCAGCCAAGTAAATAAATATCAAAAAAAGAAAAAGAAAAGAAAAAGCTTGTCAGTTTAAGGCAGAAAGGGTTGGGCAAGGAATCCAGTTAGAGGCCACCATCGTCGTGCCATTTCCAGCCAGTGCAGTGGGATATGGCAGAGTGATGTGCTGAGTGTGGCGTTTCCACATGCAATGGTCCAGGATCCAAATCCCAGGTCTCCAGTAACTTGCCTTCTGAGCTTAAGGCAATCACTCAACCTCTGAGTCTACTTTCTTATCTGTAAATATGGAATAAAATGACATGTGTAAAACACAGCAGGCAGGTGGTTAAGAGCAGGGACTCTAAAGCCAGACTGCCTGGGTTGGAACTCCAGCTCTCTCATCAGCTCACTGTGTGATCAAGGGCATGTTGCCTCACCCCTAAGTGCCTCAAGTTCCCCAATCCATAAAAAAGGGATATTCACAATAGCTACCTTGAAGGTGTCCTCTCCAGAACAGGGTGAGCTGGCATCTGTAAAGCACCTGAAGCAGTTCCTGGCAAGCACTAAGCACTCAGTATGAGCTGCTCTAATTACTACGTTGTTATTGCTAAGAGATGAAGAAGGCTACAACAGACTGGTGGAGGAAGTGGGAAGGGAAGAACAGACCTGAGAACCAGAACTTCATCAGTAACTGAATATGAGCTGGAAAGGAGAGGGTACAGTCAAATTTCTTAGCTGAGAAGGTTCAGCTTACACACCTCCCCTGACAGGGAATTCACCATCTCTTCCAGCAGGTCATTCCAGTCTTTTCAAAGTTCTACCCAGAGACTGCCTCTATGGAAGGCCTTTGTCTCTCAGTGCTTTAAACTGCTAATCTTAATTCTGATATCAAGAGTCACACGCAGAACAAGTCCCACCCCTTTCCCACAAAGGAGCCTTTCAGATATTCAAAGGCAACTCTGCCCTCACCCCCTTACTCCTTCTACAGGTTAAAGGTCTCCAGTCCCCATAGACATTCCGGCTTCACATCACATCTTAATTCCTCAGGGGCGGGCAACTCTCTTCAAAGTGTACTGGTTTGTCTCTTTGCCCCTGAGTCAGGGAGGCAGTCCACAGACCACTCAGAGATCAAGCTGGCTCTGCCTCTCACTGGCAATCAGCCCAAGACTATCTGTATCATCAGTTATCTTTTCACAGGGGTTAATCTTGTCTGGTCTCTCCTGAAGAAGTGAAGTCACTTAGTCTTGTCAGACTCTGCGACCCCATGGACTGTAACCTACCAGGCTCCTCCGTCCCTGGGATTCTCCAGGCAGGAATATTGGAGTGGGTTGCCATTTCCTTCTCCAGGAGATCTTCCCAACCCAGGGATCAAACCTGGGTCTCCCGTATTGCAGGCAGACGCTTTACCATCTGAGCCACGTCTCTCCTACTAGTAGGCAGTCCTTAATGGCAGGGGCTGTATCCTATTCATCAGTGGAATCTCAGTATACCTGGTTCCGAGTACACAGCAACTGCTCAGTTCATCCTGAAAGGATTGCTGGACTGACTTATCCTATACATACTCTTAGGATGAGCAGGGCTTCTTGCTCATTTATGCCCTCTAGTATAACTCCATCCAGCAGTTTCCCATCTGAAAACTCCCAGCTCTGGTCCAACTCTCTTCTTCCACAAACCCCCTCTGGTATCCCCCACAAACCGTCAAACAGGCCACCCCTCTTTTCACGTTTGCCCCAAATCCAGCTTCTTCCCTCATTCCCAGTGCTATTCAAGATTCCACTTCTTCAGGAAGTCAACACGAACCAACCCCAGCCTCCTTCAACGCGGCCACCTTTGCTCTGTGATGGGCTTGTCTGCTCCCTCACCCTCGAGCTCCCGTGAGCAGGGGACTTTGCCAGGGCAGTGCCTGGGAAGTCTCGTCCCTTCGGTGCCCCCAAGGCCCAGGTCTGCAGATTACCGGGGCAGACGCTGACTGATGCCTCCTCTGAGTCAGGCCGGAGCCCAGGATTTCCCCCAGCCTCACCTTAAGCGGAGAGGCTGGCACGCGGATCACTCAGGCTGGATCTTGCCCTTTCTCCTTCTCACGCACAGGTATGCCCTCCGCAGGTACACCGAAACCTCCCCGCGAGCCACGAGCCGCAAGTGACAGGCTGAACGCAAAAACACAAAGTTATTCGGCTCCGCATCGAGAGATCCTGTCGGACGCAGGAAGGACTTCCCGTCCGGGTTAAGTTTCTCCCGCCGCCAGTGCCGGCGAACCTCCACGGTCCAGGGACGCGGGAGGAGCGGAGCCCCGCGCCCAGGCTAGTCAGGCCCGGGAGTTCGAGGCGCGCCCGCGCTCGCACAGAACAAGGACCACCCGGCTAGAACTGTCTCCCACCTCCCAGAATCCCCGTCTGGGACCCGCGGAGCAAGAAACGGCCCTCCCCGAGGACACCAGATCACCTCGGCGAGAGGCGGTGCCGGCGCCGGAAGACCTGGCCCGCCCCTGCGAGCCCGGCCGGTCCCACCTGCTCCGTCGGCCTCCGGCGGGGGCGCGAGCACAGCCGGCCGAGCCCTGGCGCCAGCGCAGCTGCCCGGACCGTCCTACCTCCACACCAGCGGACAGAGACAACCTCATGGAGCTCTTACTTTGAAGATTGCTTTCTTCTGGATTAATTCTCGGGTTTTAAGATTTGTTGGTAAGAAGAATCCCCCTCGTTTGGACGAGTCCATTTAACCCCACCACCGAGGATGTTGTTGTGAGCTAGAACTGTCTCCCACCTCCCAGAATCCCCGTCTGGGACCCGCGGGGCAAGAAACGACCCTCCCGGAGGAGACCAGATCACCTCGGCAAGAGGCGGTGCCGGCGCCGGAAAGGCCCGCCCCTGCGAGCCTGGCCGGTCCCACCTGCTCCATCGGCCTCCGGCGGGGGCGCGAGCACCGCTGGCCGAGCCCTGACACCAGTGCAGCTGCCCGGACCGTTCCACCTCCACACCAGCGGACAAAGACCACCTCATGGTGCTCTATATTTTGAATATTGCTTTCTTCTGGATTATGTCTCGGATTTTAAGATTTGATGGTAAGAAGTATCCCCCTCGTCTGGACGAGTCCATTTAACCCCACCACCGAGGATGTTGTTGTGTTTCGGCTGGAACAACTCACTTCCGCCATAGAGATGAGAGGGAAGGAGGGACCTGACGAGCTTTGTGCCGCCTCCCTAGGCGGAGAGGAGTCATCGGCAGAGAGCCACCCCTGGGACCGAGACGTGGTCCCCAATTCTGGTCTCAGAGGACTGAAGAGGTACCGATCCCCTTAGATGAGGGACATGTTATTTGGAGAGGTGCCCTGGAGATGAGCTCAGGCCAGTGTTCTGAGTGGGAGAACTTTAGTTGGTTCAATGTGCATGATGGGAGATACCAGGCAAAGAGGGCTTAACCTTACTCGGTTATCTTCACACAGGAGCATTTCTTGGTGCTCTGCCATGACCGGTCTGGTGACTGTTCTTGCTTGTAATTCTGCCATTGCCTCTGTATGGGCCTCTTGATGTCATTCACCTTTCTGATTTCCTCCTTTATAAATGGGGCCTGGAGAAGGAGAAAGTGGCGGCCTGACAGGCCAACAGCCTCCTCTACAGCCTGGACTTAACCGGATGAACTATTGAGAGGGGAGGATCTGTGAGAAGGCAAAGGAGGGAGAACCAGGGCGGTCAGCAACAGCCCTGGGGAGGGGGAGGAAAAAGAGCCTAGGGACTTCTCTGGGGCTCCGCTCTTCTACGTCAGGGGACGCTGATTCGATCCCTGGTCAGGGAACTAAGATCCCATATGCTGTGCCGCACGGCCAGGAAAACAGAAAAACAGCCTAACTTCCACGGACTGCAGGAGAGTGTGGGAAGTGACTGAAGGCACTCTGTGCCCTGACACACTCATCTCAGGGGCTTTCACTGCCACAGTCCTGACATCACCATCATCAGAATTACCTGTCACTGAGCTTTACAAGGCACCGTACTAGCACTTCACAGGCACTAGTGTGTTGATTTCTCCAACTGCCTTGGAAATTAAGTACAGTTTCTCCCCAGTTTACAGGTAACGAAACTGAGGCTCAGTGATATAGTGACAAGCTGTGATGGCATATTTTATGCGTCAACTTGACTGTGCCGCAGAGTGCCCAGACATCCCGTCAAATATTATTCTGAGTGTGTCCATGAGGGTGTTTCTGGAAGAAAAACATTTGAATCACAGACTTAGTGTGGCTTCCCTGGTGGTTCCGTGGTAAAGAATCTATCTGCCAATGCAGGAGATGCAAGAGGCATGGGTTCAATTCCTGGGTCGAGAAGATTCCCCCCTAGAGAAGGAAATGACAGCCCGCTCCAGGATTCTTGCCTGGGAAATCCCATGGACAGAGGAGCCTAGCAGACTATAATTCATGGGGTCACAGAAGAGTTGGACACAACTTAGGGACTGAACAACAACAAAGCAGATTACCTTCCCTACTGAGGGTAATAGTAATAGTGTTAGCAGCTCAGTCGTGTCTGACTCTTTGCGACCCCATGGACTGTAGCCCGCCAGGCTCCTCTGTCCATGGAATTCTCCAGGCAAGAATACTGGAGTGGGTTGCCATTTCCTTTTCCGGGGAATCTTCCTGACCCAGGGATCGAACCTGGGTTTCCTGCATTGCAGGCAGATTCTTTACCGTCTGAGCCACCAGGGAAGACTATGTGCGGGTGGGCCCCAACCAGTCAGTTGAAGGCCTGAATAGAATAAAAGGTTCTCACCCTCTCTGATTACTTTCAAGTTGGGACATCAGTTTTTTTTTCCCCCTACCTTCAGATTTGAACCAAAGTATCAGCTCCTCCTGGGCCTCGAGCCTGCCAACATTTGGAATCACACCATCAGCTCTCCTGGATCTCCAGCTTGCTGACTGCAAATCTTGGGACCTGTCAGCGTCCATAATCACATGAGCCAATTCCTCATAATAAATCTCTTTCTATATATACATGTTCTATTGGTTCTGTTTCTCTGGAGAATCCTGACTAATACATTTGCCAAGGCCACACAGCTACTCTATCCTCATTCTGCCAGTCTTTTTTTTTTTAATCTTTTTATCTTTTGGCTATGTCACACAGCATGTGGGATCTTAGTTCCCAACCAGGATTGAACCCATGCCCCCCACCCTGGAAGTGTGGACCTCCAGAGAAGCCGTCTGCCAGTCTTTATTCCCACTCTCCTCCCTCCACACTCACGCGCCCGTCCCTGGAGCCTTACCTGCCTGAGGATGAGGTTGAGACGTCTCACCTCTCCTGTCTCAGCCCAGATCCTGATCAGTCCTTGCCTTCTCATACTTCCCTGAATCCTTAAAGAGCCATTATCATGGTAACTCTGACCCTGAGTCCTACACCCATCTGGGTGGGCCTGTCAGGAACATGGTGGGGGTGGGTCTCAGCCCCTCAAAATGAGGCTGTATGGAATGAATTCTCCCTTCCTCCGCCAGCACTCCTGCTGACCCAGATGGAATCATGCAATCATGCTGCACCTGTGAAAATGTCCCCATGCCAGGCCCATGTCCTACCAAAGGGGACAAGTGGCAATCCTGGCCCTCCGGGAAGGCCTCAGAGTCTCACAGAGGAGATGGACCAGGAGTTGTACCTGAGTGGGAAAGCACAGCAAAGGGTATGAAAAAAATGACAGCAGGTTCTGCAGGGGCCAGAGGGGGCCAGGATGGAAGCCACTGCTGTAATCCCAGAAAGATGCCTGTGGCCTGGAATAGAAAGTGACACAGTCAGAGTGAAAAGGAGTTCCAGGCCCTGCTCTGCAAGCTGGGAGGTGACGGCACCAGCAGAAAACCAGGACGACAGCAACTCGAGGAGATGGACAAGAGGTGGGGTTGGCAATTCTGGGAAGAAGTGGGGCCACATGGAATTATGCTGGGGAGGCTTCCTAAAGAAAGAGAAAGAAAGGAGCTAGAGGGAGAGGTCTCAGCGAGGGTGGAAACCGAGCATTCCGAGGCAGGACGGGCCAGCACAGGGGGAGCTGACTTCTCAGTCAGAGTCACGGCCAGCCAGGCACTGGCGAAGGCCCTCTGAGGTATGTCTGCAGCAAAAGCTTGCGGAGGGAACTTGAAGGCCAACCCAAGACCTTGGGAGTAGGCAGCTGGCTTCGCAAGGCGACTGTGGCCTCAGATGGCCCCACCCCATCCCAGTGCACCCAGGGGAGAGCTAAGCCCTGAAAGCCACCCCCAGCCGCTCCAGAGCTGACCCCCGTGCGTCACAGGGAGTGACTCAAGCCTCAGCAGCAACAATGAGTGGGACTGACGTCAGGCTGGGGGCTCCTAACACTGGCCAGCTTGGCTGGGCAGCCAGCACCCTGCCTCCCGACCCTCTAGTCCGAGCCAGGATGCGGGGGCGATGAGGACCAGCTGTCTGCTTCTGACATCTGCACCTCGGGATCCTGGGCAGGGGCTACTCCACTTCCCACTTTCTGGGCTGTCACTCCCAGCACCCCCTCCCCCACCCCCCCACCCTCCCTTCAAGGCGGAGGAAATGGCTGGGCGGACGAGAGAGTGACAGAGAGCGTGAGAAAGAGGGGCCTCCAAGCCCAGCCTCATCAGGAGCCTCAAGACCTGGGCAGGGCAGGAGGTGGCACTGGCTGCCCTTTGCCCTGGGATGCATGGGGCTCTGGCCTTTGGTGATGGAGAAGGCTGGTGTGTCTCTGTCTCCTAGAAAATCTTTGTGTTTATCTCTCTGGCCAGCTGGGGTGGGGCTTTGTTTCTGTGTCTGTCCCCCAGAGGGAAGGGGTCAAGCTATCCTTCCTGCAAGGTCTGTGCCTCTGTGCCTCTGGGAGGTGTGTGCACGACTGTTGTTCTTTGGGGCAGAGGATTCTGTGAGGCTACCCGTGCCAGAAAAGAGGCCTGTTTACCCACCCTTCGTAAGGGAGTGTTTCTCCACCTACTCCTGGGGGTGCTGCTTTTCTCTCCCAGGTTTCCCTTCGGGCGGAGTTACCTCTGTATCTGTCCTCATGGTACCCCAGTTACCTGGGATAGGTCCAGGTCTTCCGCTTGGGCAACCCTGATGCTAGACTCCCTGGATGGGGGCCCTGTTGCTCTGATGTGCCTGGATGAGGGCAGCAACAGTCAGCACCCGCCTGCCCAGCTCGCAGCTGGGCACTGCTCCCTGCCTGTCTCTTATACACATCTGCTCCTCCGTCCCTGGGATTATCTGTCCCCCAGAGGGAAGGGGTCAAGCTATCCTTCCTGCAAGGTCTGTGCCTCTGTGCCTCTGGGAGGTGTGTGCACGACTGTTGTTCTTTGGGGCAGAGGATTCTGTGAGGCTACCCGTGCCAGAAAAGAGGCCTGTTTACCCACCCTTCGTAAGGGAGTGTTTCTCCACCTACTCCTGGGGGTGCTGCTTTTCTCTCCCAGGTTTCCCTTCGGGCGGAGTTACCTCTGTATCTGTCCTCATGGTACCCCAGTTACCTGGGATAGGTCCAGGTCTTCCGCTTGGGCAACCCTGATGCTAGACTCCCTGGATGGGGGCCCTGTTGCTCTGATGTGCCTGGATGAGGGCAGCAACAGTCAGCACCCGCCTGCCCAGCTCGCAGCTGGGCACTGCTCCCTGCTAACGCAGCATGTACCAAGAAGGGCAGCCCCCCCACCCCCCCGCACTCCCCTCCCCGGCCCAGCTGCCACCCCCAGCCCTCACAGCCGTGCCGGCATGATTTATGGTCCTGAGCCAGCACCTGTGTAAGACCTTGAGGAGACCTCAAGTGGCCACCCCCGCCCCGGCCTGGCAGGATCAGGGCCCAGCAGGAAGCAAAGGGGAGCAGGGGTGGTGGGCAGGATGGACGGAACATGGGCCTAGGGGTCGGGGGCAGGAAGCAAACACCAAGGCCCCAGGACCCTCAGGCAGCTCTGAGTCCAGCTGGGGACCCTGAAATGTGCCCCCTGCCCTCAGAATGTTCCCAGCTGTGTGGCGAAGGAGATACTGAGGGGGTGGAGAGGGGTTTCTTCAGTCTTGTGTGCCTTCCTGCCCTTCCCACAGTAGACTGGAAGCTTCCAAGTCCCACTGGGCAGCCTAGGCCTTACCCAACAGCCCCCAGCCTGGGACCAGGGCAGGGCTGGCAGTGGCCTGAGCCTGGAACAGGGAGGAACAAAGGTTTGGGGCTCCAGGTAACACAGAGCAGCTGCTGGCTGAGCTTTAGGGCTGTAAGACCAGGCCTGGAAAAGGGCCGCAAGCAGATGGACAGAGGCTCATCCCTTCAGCCTCATGTTATGAGAAGGCCCAGCAGCCCTGGGGTCACTGCTAAAGTGAGGGGCTTGGTGAGGCTGGGGCTCATCTAGATTTAAGCTAAAACACCCTGGGAATCCCCAGGCCCAGCTCTTACCTGAGGCAACCAGGCACTGCCCTCAACCAGAACAGGCCCAACAGAGCTCCTCACGGCCTTGGAAGGACATCACTAGACCTGCGGACTGTCCCCAGCTGCCTACCTCTGAGAAATTCTCATATGCTTCTCTCCGCAGCCACAGGGCCAGCTACATCCAGCCCGGCGCACTGGACATTCAGAGCAACTGTGAGGTACCGCACAGCTCAAGTACCAGGCGGTTGCCTGTGAGCATCAGAAGCTTCTGTGCCTCCTTGAGGCCGACCCTCGTCACCTCCCTCCAGAACCATGGCATCTTCTTCCATCCAGGCCCTAGTGAAGGGCCTCAGCCCCTACTCACTCAGACCTTAGACCTCAGAACCACAGCCCCTTCTCTGTGGCACCTCCGGACTGGGGGCCTCTGGGCACGGGGCCCAGCGTGGGGGCCCAGCGTGGGTGAGGCGGGGGACAGAGGGAGGCAGGCTTCCTGGGTCTCCTGTGAGGACAAACAGAAAGCTTTGAGGCCTTGGAAAATCCCGCCTGGGATTCCAGGCCCTGCCAGCGTCACTGCCTTTTGACTATTGTCCCCGACGGAAATGACCCAGCCCCCAGGCTGCAGGGACAGAGCAGCCATTGTGAGGCCCCACCAGGCTCAATGCCCCCTTGTTCGTCCTCCCAGCCCCTAGCAAGACTCGGAGGCCAGTTCTTCCAGTTGCTAGTTGGAAAGAAAGGGCCTGCCTTCAGGCACCAGGCCTTGGGTGGGGCAGGGCGGGGCTGGAAAACTCAGCACCTCCCCCCCCACCCTGTACCCCTATCACCCAAGTCCTGGAAACACCACTGTCCATGGTGTTTCTTCAACTTACAAGGCCCTGTACAGGGAGACCTAGTGATTAAGTACAGTAGTTAGACCCACCCAGCTCAGCCACTTGTCAAGTGACCTTGGGAAAGTCATTTCCTTTTCTCTGAAATGAATTCTCCTCTTTGGCAAAAACAATAGCTATTATTTATTGGTGCTTGCTACATAGTAGGCACTGCTGGAAACAACTTTGTATACATTCACCTTGTAATCATTATAGCAACTTTGTGAAATAGATACAACTATTTTCCCCACTTATAGATGCTCAAGCTGAAGCTCCAATCCTTTGACCACCAGACGTGAAAAGCCAACTCATTGGAAAAGACCTTGATGCTGGGAAAGGTTGAAAGCAAAAGGAGAAGGGGGCAGAGGAGATGGTTAGATAGCATCACCAACTCAATGGACATGAATTTGAGCAAACTCTTGGAAAAAGGCAATGGCAACCCACTCTAGTACTCTTGCTGGGAGAATCCCATGGACCGAGGAGCCTGGTGGCTGCAGTCCATGGGGTCACAAAGAGCTGGACATGACTGAGCGACTTCACTTTCACTTTTCACTTTCATGCATCGGAGAAGGAAATGGCAACCCACTCCAGTGTTCTTGCCTGGAGAATCCCAGGGATCGGGGAGCCTGGTGGGCTGCTGTCTGTGAGGTCGAACAGAGTCGGATACCACTGAAGCGACATAGCAGCAGCCGCAGCTGGGAGATAGGGGAGGACAGAGGAGCCTGGAGTGCTGCAGTCCAGGAGGTCACCAAGAATCAGACACAAATTAGCGACTGAACAACAACATAGATGAAAACACTGAGGTGCGGAAAGGTGAAGTGACTTGCCCCAAATTCCACAGCTAGGAAAAGACTTTTTAAAAAGCCAGGTAGTCGGTTCTGGAGTCCTTGCTCTCTTCACTCTCCTCTGTTGCAGGCTTTTCTCATAGAGTGGTGTCGAGGACTAGAAATAGCAAATATATGAACTCAGTGGATGATGAAGCAGATGTGGTAGCTGCTGTCCTCACCATGGTGCCTAGATATCGGTAGGGACCAAAATTCTCCACTGCCCTGCCTGCTTCCTGACCCTGGGAAGCATCTTCTCAAGCACCTTTGCCTTCCCTGGGGGCCTGCCATGTGCTCTACATCTGTCTGTGCCAAAGGGTGACCCAAAAGCAGAGACTCAATCCACCTACAGCTGGTGGGAGATTTCCCAGCAAGCTCTGTTCCTAACCAGAATACTGCCCCCAGACTCACCTCCACACGGAACAGACAGGAAACCAAGGCTCAGCGAGGGAGTGGGGCTTCTCAGAAAGCAGCATGGAGTTGGAGGCAGAGCTGAGAAACGAAGCAGATCTCCTGACCACTCCACCCCCTACCCCTGTCTCACCAGGTGCTAGGGCTGTGGCAACTCAGGGGCTCTGGCCGGGCTGCCAGGGACATGTGCTTGGGTGGTCACACACTGCGGGGGATGGCAGCCATCATGCACAGGGCCCAGGACTCCCCAGCCTACCCCCACGTGGACCCTTCGAAAGAGCTGGGGCTTAGCCATCATCCCAAAACCTGAGTGAGGGCAGGTGGTGGGGGACTCTGGGGAACCTGTAGGCAGGGGCTGGAGCACCAGGGCAGGCCCTGACTCTGTTCTACTGCGGTGCAGAGCCCTATTTTGTTGAGCTTCCCTCAGACAGGGGCTGCCCTCATCCAGCCAGTTCCTAGGGGATGTGGGGTGGAGGTTCAGGGGTCCTGGGTCAAGGGTCCTCCCGCACAAAGCGCAGGGTAGGGGGCCACCTTGGACTTCGGTATAGGGTCAGTTCTACATTTGTGTTTCTCCAAAGAGCCTCACAGGCACCTGGGTGCTGGGTGAAAGTTGAGCTCCATAGGCCCCGCCCCTCATCAAATCCCAGTCTCTGGGGTAGAGCCAAGGAATTTGCATTTTAAGCCAGCTAAGCATCTGATGGGCTTGAGAGTTGGAGAACCTAGTTGGGGGCATTTGGGCACAAGCAGGGAACTCAGAACAGTTTTCCTGCCAAGGTCAGGATTACCATAACCTGGGTCCTGCTGCTGGTGCGCTAGGCTTGTGGGGAGGGATACTGAAAGTGGGGATGGGGGAAAACTTCTACTAAGGACGGATGGTGGCTACTACCATCCTGGGCTGCCCTGGACCCAGTCCTACACTGAGCACCCCACCCACATTCCCAGGGAACATGTGAGCTGGGGCTTCAGGTTAGGAACTTCCAGGCAAAGCCGGTGGATGAACTGGCCCCCAGCACAGGCCCCATCCACAAGCCTGGCCTGTTCACCAGAGGCTTTCTCCATGTCAGAAACTAATTGAGTGCTTTGCCTAACCCCATGAAGCAGGTGTCATTACTTTCACCTTTTATAAATGAGCAAACTGAGGCCTGTTAGCCAACTTGGCAACATGCAAGATTTATGGGAGCTAGGGACTGCCCTGGCGGTGCAGTGGTTAGGACTCTGCACTTCCGCTGCAGCGGGTGTGGACTCGACTCCTGGTCAGGGAACTAAGCTCCCATATGCCACCTGGCATGGGCTGCCCCAAAACAAAGACTTATAGGAGCCGCCTCTGTCTCTATTATGCTATTTTGGGGGTGGGTGGTATGGGTAGAGGGTGCCAGAGATAAGATCTCAGCTTCAGTACATGTCTATTTTTTATTCAATATATTAAATATATTAATCAGAAAAGTCACATACTATAAATCCAGGAAAATACACAAATATAAATGTCAGAATCTGTCATTTGTCTTCCTCCTAGAGTGAGTCTATGTACATGTGGAAGGAGGGTGGCAAGAGAGCGAGTCGGAGGTGGCTGGTGGGGGCCCATTCCTCCCTCCCAACCCCCACTCCCACCTCAACCTCTTCCTTCCTGTATTTACAGCAGCATTCGGCTTATTTACAGCATGGCGGTGTGTGTGTGTTAAAAACGGTTTATCTTACAAAAACATGAAGACCAGGGCTGGGCTGGGGGGGTAAGACAAATAGTAAGGGTCACCCCTGTGAATGCATCCCTCTCCCCGAGGCCATGAGCTCCCTGCTGACCTCCCAGAGAACAAGGGGGAGGGGCAGCCAGTCTGTAGTTCAGGCCCAGGCTGGGGTGATGCTCCAGGGGTCCGTGGGCCATGGGCTAAAGGCACGTGGGGTGGCATTATGAGCGTGCACACCAAGTGCGCACATGTTCCCAGGCCAGGGTCAGAAGGGCAGTGTGTCCATAAAGATCTTGTCGACAATGGGTGGAGGGGGCACCAAGTCCTCCAGCTTGAGGTAGAAGATGCGCTGCAAGCCCTGGGTGCACAGGGTCCGCAGCTCGGGCAGCTTGCCCAGCAGGCGTGACAGGCAGCTGGCCGGCTGGGGCTCACCCGCCTCGGCCGAGACGTGCTCCTTCAGGCAGCTGGCGATGCGGTTCTGCAGCTCCTCTACCCGGCGAGGCTCCTGCAGCCCGTGCCGGTCTGCAGTGGAGGGGGGACAAGGTGTGGGATTAGATGCTCTGCCCAGAACCGGACGCCCCTCTCCCCTGCAGAGTCAGCTGCCCCCAGGTCTCTGGAGCTGCTGCTACTGATCATCTTCCATGCCCCTCTGCACTCCACACAAGCACAGGAGCCCCACTAGAAGCCCAGCAAGGCAGCAATGCTCATCATCCTCATCTTCCAAGGGACAGAGTGAGCCCAGAGGGGTTACAAGACTTGCCTAAGGTCACAAAAAGGAAATAAAACCTTAAGCAGGTTTTACTGACTAGCCTGGTGGTGTTTTTTTGATTTTTGGTTCCCCCTCCATCCCAGATGGTAAAGAATCTGCCTGCAATGCAGGAGACCGGAGTTTGATCCCTGTGTCAGGAAGATCCCCTGGAGAAGGGAATGGCTACCCATTCCAGTATTCTTGCCTGGAAAATTCCATGGACAGAGGAGCTTGGCAGGCTACAGTCCATGGGGTTGCAAAGAGCTGGACATGACTAAGCAACTAACACCCCAGACTATTGTGAGAAACCCTGGGTTTGTGTAGCAGCATTACAGATGTCACCTCCGGAGAAAGCAGGCCTCAAAACCCAGTGCTCTTTCTGCAGCCGAAAGTACCTCGGATTCTGTCCTACAGTTTTTTTGGTCCTATGTAGCCTTGTGAAACTTAACTTAAATCCACCTTGCAACACAGGGGACAGGGGTTTGCTCCCTGGTAGGGGAACCAAGATCCCACAAGCCTCAACTATCAAGGCTCATGTACCGTAACTAGAGTCCTTGTGCCACAACAAAAGATCCTGGAGAGAAAGAGATGGGCAGATTCTGGTGCTTTAACAAATAAAGACCTGAAAACCCCCACATTTAATGCCAAAATCTCATACCTTGCACAATTATGTTTACATATTTACATGAAGTATGCAACCAGCACAGCTAATCTGTGCTGTTAGCAGTCAAGGTGGTAGTTACCCTTCAGGCAGCTAGTGACTGAAAAGCAGGCACAAGGAAGGGCTCTGGGGTACTGGTCATGGCTGTTTCTTTTTAAATTATGATTTTATTTACTTGTTTTTGGCTGCACTGGGTCTCTGTTGCTCCTGGGCTTTCTCCAGTTGCAACGAGCAGGGGCTACTCTCTAGTTAACAGTGCACAGGTTTCTCATTGTAGGGCTTATCTGGAGTACAGGCTTTAGAGCAGGAGGGTTTCAACAGTTGCAGCTCATGGGCTTCAACAGTTGTGATTCCTGGGCTCTAAAGCACAGGCTCAGTAGTTAAGGCACACACGTGTGTCGGTGTTTTGCAGCACGTGGGACTCTCCCAGATCAGGGAATGAACCCGTGTCTCCTGCGTTGGCAGGCGGATTCTCTGCCACTGAAGCACCAGGGAACCTCGTGTCTGTTTCTTGATCTGTGTGTTGTTTATGTGCATACATTTTGTGAAATTTTCCATGCAACAATTCAGTGAGATTAAAAAAAATAAACACTTTGGGTCACACCTGACACCTACACAGTTAGGTCCTTGAGTAGTCTGGGCTATATCAGGGGCTGATGGTTTGCCGTCAGCCACAGCTAGGCCTGAAACCTGGCTCTGCCAACCACCAACTGCACTGCCCTGAGCCACGCCTGCCCTCTCTGCATCTCGTCACCCTCACTCCACAATGCAGGGGGCCCAGGAAACACCAGATGCTGGTACATCCAGAGCCAGGCCCTCAGGCCCTCCCCATCTCCCTGGGTCTGGGGACCGGCCTCCCACCTGTGATGAGGACAAGCGCGGAGAGGCAGGCGAAGGCAGGGATGTCTACCACCAAGCTGTGCAGGGAGCGAGAGAAGGCCAAGATGCTGTCGATCCAGTCCCCGAAGCCACGGGCACACTGCAGGCGGTGCAGCACCAGGCCTGAGCAGAAGATGAGCTTCCCCTCAGCTGGTTCAGACCTGGCAGGTGGGGTGCAGACAGCCGTTAGAGGGGCTGGAGGGCAGGGCGCCGGCCGAGAGCTGGGCACACACTGGGATGCTCACCGGTAGGCCAGACGGAGAATGAAGAGCTCCAGAAAGGCGGACTCCAGCAGCAGGTCCTGGTCTCCGGGAGGCAGTTGGGCAAAGCCAGGGACTTTCTCGGCCCACCTGCGGATCGCCTCCAGGGAGCCCGACAGCAGGTCGTAGAGCTGCTGCACGTCCCCGGCATCCTCCTTGCCGAAGCGCGGCCGCGCCAGCTCCTGGAACTGGCCGGTGGTCCAGCGGGTCAGACCCCAGAAAGAGCCCCACACCCAGGCAGCCGGGTACAGCGCGTCGCGCCCTGGGATGCCAGATCCCAAGAGTAAGAATGGAGCTGAGGTCCCGCCCACGCTTGCTTGCCAACTCTTGCCTATTAACCCAGAGCCGAGGCTGCTGGAAGGAGCACGTTTTTTTTTTTTAATTGGCTACTGCCCAGAGGGGTACATTTTTCCATCTGGTCAGCCTAGAGGGGCCAACCCTCTTTTCGATCTGTGGAACTGGGGGCTGGGCGGGTGGCTTTCCTCATATGTAGGAAGTGCCGAATGTGGGCTGGGCAGGGCCTCACCTTGGAGTAGTCCAATTTAGAAGTGCTGGGCCCTGAGTCCAGGTGCGCCCGGACCAGAGAGGTGAGTAGGTGGGCTGGGGAGGTTTCTGGGGGCTGCTTGGGCTTTGAAGGGAGCCGACCTCGCCGTCCTTTCAAGCTGTCTGTCCGGACAACTGCAGAGAAAAGGGCTGGAGTGAGGCAGGGAGAAAGGGGCCCAGGGAAGGGACTTCCAGCCCAAGCTGTGCACCCCGGTGCTAGAAGCACACCCACGCATGAGGAGCTAGAGCCCCCGAGAACCCAGCGGACCCTGCAACAATCTCCGCTCCCACAGGAGAGCGGCAGGCAGGCAGGTGGACTGGAGGCAGGGGAGGACAGAAGGCCCAGGCTCGCCCTCCCCTGCGGCCCACCAGGACAGATGTCTGGACTTTCACAACTATTTTTCTAACATTTGGGTGGCAGGGGAGGATAAGATGGATGGGTTGGGGGAGGAAGAAAAAAAGTCTTGGGGACACTGGCGGAGGGTTCGGCCTTACCCTCAGGATGCAGGATGAGGGGCGAGGGGCTCCCCAGCAGCCCAGACACTGACACTTCTTAACATGCCTGTGTCCGCCTGCCCCTTCCCTGAGGCAGACACGAGAGGGCTGAGGGGCCGGGGGTGGGGCCGGGAGGCAAGCACCCAGCACTGGGACAAACACACAGCCTGTTCCCAAGTCCACCCCCAGCCCTCCAGCACCAGGCCCTCTCCTCGGATCCTTTCATCTCGTGCCAGGAACACGAGTGCCTGGGGCCCCCCTTCCCACCAGGACCTTGAGTCGGGGGAGGCCAGGCAGAGGAAAACCAGAGGCTGGCCACAGAAACTCCCCCTCCTGGGTAACCCCGCAGCCTGCACCCTCTGCCCCACTCTCACCCTTCCCTCCATCTCTCCACTACCCCAGTGTCAGCATGAAAGGTCCCAGGCCCCTGCTCCTAGGATGGCAGCCCACCGGGCCAAGCCTGCCCTCTTCCTAAAGAGCAGACTTGTTGGAAGGAGAACCCAAGCGAAGCCATCACAAAGCCTGCTGGGGTGAGAGACCAGCCTGCCCCACTTCTCATAAAAAGCTACACCCAGGGCAGCCCAGTACCTTGAAGAAGCCTTTGCAGCCCTCACAGGTGCGGACACCGTAATGCTGGCAGGAAGCATTGTCCCCACACACAGCACAGCGGCCTTCGCTTCCACCAGGAGTCCCAGTCCGGGCCTTGGCAGAGATCACGGGCGCGTCCAGCCTCCCTGAGCCATCAAGGTGGGGAGAAGTGGGCACCAGGCCTGGGAACGCTGTTGGCATGGAATAGCTCTCTCCCTCCCCCAGCTGGTGGGCAACCTGTGAGGGGAACAGCTTCAGGGGGCTTGGGGCCAGGCTGGGACTGGGGCCGGGGGGAGGGCTGAAGGAAAAGAAGGCCGGTGGCTGGGGGGGCCAGAAGCCTTGGGCAGCTGCTCTGTCCATGCCCGCAGGCCTTCGTAAGTCTGGCTGGGCGAGAAGGGGCCGAAGGGGCCATCCCAGGGAGAGAGCTGGGGCGGCTGGAAGCTGGGCGTGGATGGTGACGGTGCAGAGCACGGACTGCCATAGTAGTCGGAGCCGCTGGAGGACAGGGTCTCGTCCAGAGGGCCACTCAGCGTGCCAGGGTAGCAGCCGTACACCTGGAAGTCCTCGAACTTGAAGGAAGCAGAGGCTGGGGAGGTGGCTGACGATGAGGACGCGGACGAGGCTGAGGAGGAGGCCGAGGAGCACGGCTGGGCTGTGCCCGGCAGCTGGTAGAGGAAGGTGTCAAACTCCCCTGTGTAGCCGTCCATGAAGGTGCTGAAGCTGGGCAAGGCGGTAGGGACAGCGGGGGCCGCCTCGGGGCTGGCCAGGTCCATGGTGGGCTTGCTGAGCTCAGGGGTCAGGAGGTCGCCTGCCAGGTGGTCACGGGGTCCTGGGCTCGGTGCTGGTGTCCCATACTGGGCTTGGATACAGGGCATCTCTGGAGAGGGAAGAGACCAAAGTGGGGGGAGGGGTAAGTCAGTGAGAGAGGCCTGAGGCTTGACCTCTAGTAACAGGTCCCTGAGCGGCCAGGAGGCAGGACTCCCAGCCAGGCATAGGACCCTGAGGCATTAGGGCCACAGCCCACCACAGAACCCAGGAATCCTGGCTCCTGGCCAGAGCACCATCTCAACATCTATGTCACAAAGTCCCTGGGCAAGGTCCCAGCAAGGGTGGGCTCAAGTCAGAAGGCCAACCACACCCCGGGCAGCCTGGGAACCCCAGGAGGGCATGTAGCCAGCATTTCTCTGCTGGAACAGCGGAAAGCTGTGTTCCTCCAGCCCCCTGCCTCTCCCTAACTGGGTAAGGCACGGGTGGGGGCTGGGAGAAGGGTGGGTGGGAGAGGCAGCCAGGCAAAGCCAGAGCCCAGTCCTGGGAGCAGATACGCCGTTCCTCCAACCTGGCACTTCTGGAATATTCCCAGGCATGGCTCAGCCTCTGCAAAACCCCCTCCTCTCCTCCCTCCACAGTGCCCGAGCTGATGAACGACATCCTGCAAATGGAAGAAGAGCTGAGAGTGAAGGCCCAGTTGCCTATGAAAGCAGCCTAGACAGCAATTAGTCTGTCCCTACCCCCATCCCCAACCCCACCCTACATACTGAGCAAAGGCTGTAGATCCCACGCGCACCCCAGTCCTGCCATCTGGGGATGGGCACCCACTCTACATTGCCTGGGATGCTCCCAAAAGCAAAGAGGAAAGGAGCCCGACCTCCTTCCCCAGTACCCCAAGGGATCGGGTAACCGGGCTCCAGACCTTAAAGGCTATACGCTGGAAGGGGGAGTGTGGTGGGGAGAGCAGCCCCTGGACTTCAAGTCCTGAAAAGGCACTTCTCTGCTTTCCCGCAGCATCTCCCCCTATTATTTTTACGAGAGCACTCAGAGTCTAGCAGACTACTTGAGAGGATATGTAGGGCAGAGGAGAAGCCTGCTGGGGGTGATGGAAGTCTGGGTCCCTCCACTAAACAGTTCTGTGCCCTGAAGAACCCAGGAGCTCAGACAAAGAGGGTTTACACCCCCTCAAATCTGGAGGAATCTCAAGGAGCAGAGAGAATCTTTCGGGGAGGGATCTTTAAGTTCACAGACACGTCAAAAGCTAACGCAGAGAGGAGGCTCTCATCCTACCTCCTTGCTTTGTCTCCATGACCCTGGCCTCATCAGTCAGGGAGGCTGGGGAAGAAAGCAAGCTGAAACAGGGAGTGCCATAATCAAGGGGGACAGCAGAAGGGGTCAAAAGCTGGCACTACCTCCTGGCCAAGAGCCTGGGGAGCTCTCCCGTAATAGGCTTTCTCCTGCCTTCTTGGGTCCTGGACGGGGCAGCTCCAACCCTGTCCTGACACTCCCACAACCAACCCAGACAACAGAGCCCCTAGAAACTGGCCCCACCATCCAGTGGCGCCCATCCATAGGCATAAAGTACCTGCAAGCGAAAAGGCTGCCCCCATCTGTCTGTGCTACGACATCCTGGCAGGGAAGGCTCTGGGGTGGAGTAAAAGAGGCAACAGCTACGCAGGACTGGGCTGGGCATTCCATTCTTATTCAAATCCCGTTTCTCCACTTGGAAGTCCCACATCCGGATCAACCCCCACCAAACTACCCCCACTCCTGCCTTCACGCAGGTACTTAATGACACAAGATATGGACCTCCATCCAGCCTTTGGCAGGGACACAAGGAGAAGGAAGAGGCGGGGTTGAAGGAAGGAGCAAGGAGAATCCGGCTACAGGCAGGTCTTGGCAACAATGTGGTTTGCACCTGTTGTGCTAAACAAGCCTCAGGCTGCACCCTACCTGTCTGATCTGACAGAGACTGGGGAGGGGGATCCTCTAGGTGGTACCCCACCGCAGACTCCAACATCAACAACTTCAATCAAGGATCCCCAAGGACGAAGCTTTCCACTTCTCTCTCTCACACACACACAAATTCAAGCTACATTAATAAGCAATCTCCCCTACGCTTCCAGAGAAGCCTCTTTTATTCCAACACACAGCAGCACCCCCTCCACACTTTCAGTCACCAATATTAAGCCATTTGCTTGGACAATCCAGACCTCTCCTAAGATAGTTCAGGCAGAAACTTCCAATTGGGAAACCCTAGAAACTAACCGACAGCATTAAGAATAAGTGTTAAGAAAACAACTAGGGGTATAGGAGTGAGCTGACAAGAGACCCTTTTGGAAATCCAATCCTGGAAGCAGTCGGACCCCAGCAGCCCAAAACTCCATGCACCTTCCCCTGCACTGCACTGAGATCCCCATCAGCAACTAACTCCTGGGCGCCCTGTGCCAACTAAGGGACCCGAAGACTGAACTCAAGACAGCCTCCTACTGAACGAGTCCCCTCTGCAGGCGCCGACTGAACTCTGTGGCTTCCACCTTGCACAGACCCCCCGCCTCCCCAACACACACACACACACACACACATACACACACACCCACCCACCCACACACACACACACACCAGCCCACA